>JAQFVV010000603.1:167897-340978 GCA_028023455.1 Epiperipatus broadwayi
TATACAAACAAGTTGATTTAACCTTATAAAATTTAATATGCCAGTATCAAAATATATTAATATAAAATAGTGTTCTATTTTATAAATAAAATTCATTTAATATTCATGATTAATTAGCATTATTAGTCCATTGTGATTTTGGCCAACTTTCGCAGCACAATACTTTATGATTAAAAAATATAATATAGAAAATGGAGTTTTTGTGATGTTGAGTGTGAAAGTCAAGTCTGTTTTATAAGACATACTATTAATTGCAAAGGAAGTTTTTGTTGTGATAATGCACTTATTTTCTATTATTAAAATGATTTTTAAAAAATCAGTCATATTTTTTATATATGTCAAATAATGTAATAAATAAACCATTTAATTATGTAAATATTCACAAATTATGGGAAGTTGACCAAAATTACAATTTAAATAACATTTTATAAATTAGTCATTAATTTAAGTTTTATTTGCAAAATAGAATATATTGACATCCTTTCTGTAAATTAACTAGCTAATATTTATTTATATTGATTAATATATGAATGCATGATTATTGTTGGTATTGAAGATATTTTCAAAGTTGGTACTCTTATGATATAAACAGAAGCATAAGTATGTGGACCAAATGTAGACAATTAGAGATTTTGAAATGGTCCATGGATGCAAGGCATAGATAAAATTTCAAACTTTACTGATGATGTTGGAGAAAACAGTTCTGGAGTGGAGAAACTGGAATAAACTTGGAGATACTTCTATTCTGCAATACTAAAAATATGATGATGATTTAAAGAATACTTGGTTACATTAATCACATTGTGTGTATCTTACAAGGGGTGTGAATAGAGATCAAAGGCCACTATGTTGATTGCCAAAACCAAATTATAACTCTCCAAATGTATGATCACACTAGTACCATAATGACTATAGATTATTATACACCACAGAGTATGAATTCTCTTATAGATAAATTCAATATAATATAAATACAAATAATAAAATCTCAGGTTTTTATCAAAATTTTATCTAATGTTGTTATTGAAATTTCAGATTCTTATTAAATTTAAATTCACATACTGGGTTTTTACTTTATTTACATCTCATGGTTTATGTTAGCACTTGATACAAACTATAATTATTTATTCAATACTTGAACACTGTTGAATGCAATAACCATTTAAGTTCTTAGACATTAAATACTTTATCTTTTTTTTTATGATTCTGTTATCTTATATCTTATGTACTAGTATGAATAAAAAAGTGAAAATATAAAATACTTAAGTATCTGGATACTTCTGATAACCATTTGGCTAGCACTAAAACACTCTTCCAATATTTTAAAATTATTCTCATATAAATTTTCATCTTCATACAACCTAAAGACATGTTATTCTAATATCTACATATATGAATCTTATACCATGTAATAAAAGATAAAATAATGCAGTAGGTAGAAAGGGTATTTTTATGCTACCCCACTACATTATTAAACACACCAGTAATAAAGATATATCAACATAATATTTATTTTAAAATAATACAGGTGATTAAATAAATGATAAATAAATTGAATAAGCAAGCTTAATGTGACTTTTAAAATGTACTCTCATATACACCTGGGTCTCGTTTAATGCAGATTTTTTTAATGCGATTTTGAAGTTATGTGATTCATGTTTCTTCTTAATATCTTTGTATGCAGTTTGCTTTTATGTGATAAAAATTATTAGATCAGAAATCGAGCTCCGATAATGCGCTATTACTTTAAATATTATAAGTTTCGTGCACTCGCGTCATATTTAAAGTAATAGCACATTATCAGAGTTCAACTTCCATCTAATAATTTCAATATTTTCAGTGCTTTATATTAGTACTGTAATAGATTTTATGCAATAAAGAAGTTCATAATTCACCTAAAATTAGGATTTTCCCATTTTATATACACACATTAAATTTTACAAGACTATAATGTAAATCTGTTCAAAAGTTATAGATGAAAAATACTATGTTTGTAATCAATTAATCATTTAGTGTCTGCAAGTAATAAATTTTACAAGATTATAATGTAAATCTGTTCAAATGTTATAGATGCATATACTATGCATGTTGTTGTTTTGCATTTTAAACCACAGTATATTTTTGCTTTTTTTTATAAAGAGTATATAATCAATTAATCATTTAGTGTTCACTAGTTTATTTTTAAAAGGTGAGTAACTTGAGTAGGCACAATTAAATTTGACAATTAAAAATTAAAATCTGATTTTTAATTATAATTAGCAATTTAAAGATCTGAAATTAATGTGATGTGAAACAATGAAATTTGATTTTTAAATGGAACTGAAAATTAAAAAAATAAAGACAAAAATAAAAATTTAATTTTTAATTGTTAGTTTTAAATAAATTTTGCCCAACAGTAGTGAGTAGGTGTCTTTTTATTATCATAAATCTAAATTCTTATTTTTATTTTAAACTTTTAGTTTAGCCTAGTGGAGAGAAAAAAACACCCAAGAAAATGAATTTATTTCCGAAACAAAAATTTTAATTTTAGATCGCTTAGTGAAATGGGAAGGATCAACAGCAATTGGAAAACATTTTAGTTTGGCTGAGTCCACTATAAGAGCAATTAAAAGAATGAAGTTGGCATTAGTTGTATTTCCTCTTGTGATAAATTTGATGTTTTACAAGTTCACAAATGAACTTTCATATCATCAAATAGCGATAATGATTAAAAGTCTGTACATGTATGAAAAAATGTAAAATACTATAAATTATGCACAAAAATATATTGTTTTGAATAAAATTAAATACTGTACATGTATGAAAAAATGTAAAATACTGTAAATTATGCATAAAAATATATCGTTTTGAATAAAATTAAATACTGTAGTTAATAAAAAAAAGTAAAAGAAGTTTTTGTCTTGTATCAATTTTTTTCAAACTTGAAATTTTTTAGTCATATTTTATTTCCTTATTTTTTTATGCAAATTTTAAAATAATTTTACATTGTTTATTTGCTTTTATGTGATTTTTAAAAATTACAATACATATCCCCCATTTTTCAAGGTAAGTTAAATCTATTTTTGTCTGATTTCTTTTATGCGCATTTTCCGAGGAACCTAGCTACCACATAAAATGAGACCCAGGTGTACAATAATGTTTAATAAAACTTTCTTAAATTAGATTTTCTGATTAAATTGTAATGCTAGCAACAAAAACATAAACATATTTAATAAATAATAAAATATTTATTTACAATATAATAATATTTTAATACAATTATTATTTACAAGAGACAATAACATTAATATTATAAATTATCACTGACATAAACATTTGTCTGATTTAAAATAAAACATATTCCCTTTTGAGTAAATCCTGGTAAAATAATAATTATGGCATTTACAGAATTTAAGTTCTCACATTTTTATTTATGATCTACTAGCCATCTAGCAGTCATGTACACAGAATATCAGATATATATGTCTACACATAGGTCACTAAAGCTGATATTAAAACTACAATACCAGCAATATTTAAAAATCAGTGTGAATAACTCTAATGACATTGCAAAGATAGCTAGATATTAAACAAAAATAATTATGCAGGTTGAATTTTATTAATGCATACAAGGGGCAAAATAATAAAAGAATTCAATACTAACAATAAACGAACTTCTCTAAAATTAATTGTAGTAGAACTAACAAACAATTGCATTGATGGACATGCCTTTAAATGTTTTCACATATTAAAATACACAATACTAATGTAAAACTAAAGGCAAAATGAATGATGATAAATAATTAAATAGTCACCTGATAACTCGACCTGACAGTGCCAAAGCAAATAAACCACAGTCTCTTATGGAGTGGCTTAACAAATATATCAGTAATGCTGAAATTGATCCCTATCTTCAAGCAGCATATCAATTAATAAATGAACAGGGTATAAATTTGTTAATAATAAATAAAAAAGATAACTCACACACATACTCATATATGTAGTAACACATATGATTGGTCTAAAATATATGCAAACCAATGCAAAGCATCATCAAATATTAATTTTAAATGCTATCTCAATTCACTCACTGACTTCCAAAACATTCCATTCATACACATATCAAATGTGGAAAATTCCAAGAATTCTCAATAATTTATAACTTAAAAACCTTTTCCTTGGATATTTTTCTTACCAAATCCCATGGTAACATGTGTATTATTATAAATATTTTTTATAATATGCTGCATATAAAATAATAATTAGATATGCATAAATAATATAACCATAATAATAATAAACATATAATTTCACAAAACAATAAATATACATTACACTTCCTCCATTTATCTAAATTGAGGCTTGAAAGTTCTTTCATTATTTAAAATAAAACTATTGAGGAGTCATTTTGTTATTCCATTCAAAAAATATAACAAAGTTTTTTTTTTTTTTTTATTAATGTAGAGAAAATGAACAAGCAAACATTTAAAAGCAAGAGTTTCTTAAAAACACTGTGCAATTTTAATTTTAAATGGAGAAGATTAGTGAGCAGGTACAGTAAGATTAATAATAAACAGGTAACAAACAAATCCATAATAAAATTGAGACATTATTTTGGCAATATTAAGACATGAAATAAATTCAAATTTTCTCTTTATGTAAAGCAATAAAATATACTTCCAATAAATGAATAGATTAATTATGAATGAATGAATTATAATAATGCTAATATATCAACTTATTTACATTGGAGGTACTACAGATATATAATGTCTTTTCCAAAATATTAAGAAAATCATTCCAGATAACAGCATTTTTCATACTATTTTATTTTGTCTTTTAAACTAGTGATAGCTTTAAAAGAACTCATTATCACATTTATTTGGTTACTTAAAGTATAACAATTTTCAAAAGTAGTTCCTGATATAATAATAACTATTTCAGTTATTAAATCGTCCACATAAATTACTTTTCTTCTAAAGTAAAACATTTAGTCAAATATAAAATACAATATCAAATAATATTGGAAATTAGTTTGTATATCTAATTTAAAACTTTAAATGACAAACTGTAAATAAAATGGTTTTATAGCAAAAGTTCAAAAATTAACTAAAAGACTATAGAGATGTTAAATTAAACATATATATATATAACTTTCCAACTTAGCAGCCTCCAGTAGATGTCACATTCAAAACATTCTGGAATTTCCTTCATAACAATATAGCTTTTTGCACTTTCCAATAAGATATTGTTTATGGACAGGTGAACATGTACTGGCAGAATAGGCTTGCTTAAATGATTAATAACATTTGAGTGCAAGATAAATTGACTATTTAAAATAAAGGCCAGCATTATCTTTAGCAGGTTGAAACATATGTGCTCTGGTGGAATAAATATGAACTTTTTTTAATTTGTTCCTCTTTTTCTTTTTTTTCCTGTAGTTGTAAAGTTGGTACTTTGACAATATTTGTAATTGTAAACTTGATTATTTGACATCTACTTTGACAAAGTAATTCTATGTATGCTATCTGGTGTTTGTAATCTGTTTAGAAAACTTGTGTGAGAATTGCATTATTTCATGACTAACTACAATAAGACTATGCCAGGCATAAATCATGTAACATTTATTGTGCAAGTAAATGAAATATTAGATCTTTTGGCTATTCACAGATAATCTTGGTGATCATGGCAGTTAATGGAGGAGCAGTGAACTCTGTAATTGGCAATAACATAGTGAGGAGGAAGCTGCTAAAGAACAATGTCTTCTGTCATAAATATCCAATACAAATTTACTGTTTCTTTTATATACTAGTATAATTGGCTATTATAGATTCAAGATTATCTAATAAATTCATTGATATTACATCCTTATTGAGTATTTTATTTATTATACCTAGCTTAATTTGCAAGAGTAAAAATATATGAGTATAGCATAGTTGAGTTAATATTATCTATCATTTTATTAAAATAAGATTTAAAATTTATTATTGGTTCATATATTTATGTAAATATTATAAATATTGTAAAACTTATAGGACATACTAAAGCTTTTATCTCAATCATTCATGAATTATTTTATTTAAATATGAACATTTTTAAATTTTAGTATAAGTTTTTATTTTTATAAGCAATGTTTGATTAGTTGGGTATATTAGAATTTAGTTGTTTCATGATTTATTATTGGTTTCATTCAATTATAAGTGAAATTTATCTTGAGCATATACCATTTTTTGGGGATAATATTTGACATAATTGCATTCTTTTAATCTATTGTAAGTTTGTATTTAGGGTATTTGAAATGATGATCTTGTTTGTTTTTTGTTTATTCTAAATGCTATCTGAACTCTTCATGCTATAATAAAAATTATCATCAATGTTTTGATATGTTATTAGATAAATGATTATTTTAAGTACTGAATAATTATTTATTGATGAGTATTCATTTAGCTTAGTTTATTATATTCATTTTATTACGAATGATTCTATTATTCACAGGGTATTATAAAATTAGTATTATTTTTCTTCAATTTGGTGGCCAATGACTGAACTATATTTTATTCAGGTTATATTAGAGTTATTATTTGTCCATGCATATTTTTGAACTGTTACAAATGTCATCTTAATAATTGGGTCTATATCAGAGATTAGCATGCATACATATTTATCCTATCACAAATAGTGCTGCAGTATGCAGAGCATAATTAAACATGATCACTCTATCATGATTTTGTCATATCCAATCTGTTACAAATGATTCCCAAATCTGTGAGGAATTAAAAGAAGAGTATATCCTTATTTTTATTCTGTTATAAATGATACTCTAACTTTAAAAGAAATAATTAGGGTTATTTCATCATCATCTTTTCACATCAGTTATAAAATGATATCCAAACTTATAAGCAACTTTTTATTCTACTACAATACAAATCTAATACCAGATATGTACAAGATGTAGGGTTTCTAATAAGTACAGAACTTTTACTGACAAGATTAAACATTATATTTATAGCAGTTAATGTACTCATTCCTTTCTTTATTTTTTGGTTATAGCATTCATGTCAATAATCCAATGAGGTAATGATAACTTTTCACTGTTCATTTAACATAAGAATCATTGGTAGTAACTTTAAGTGCTCTTGTAATGAGATAACTTACCCTGAGTCTTGCTACCTCTACTTTCCTTTCACCCTCAAATACTGCATCATTTATTGAAAGGCAATAATCTTCTCTCATTGATCTGAAAACTTAAATTAGTCTGTCCAGTAATTTATTTTCTGATCATGCTTGCATAACACACCCAAAGCATATTTCAAAGTAAAGTACTAATCTATAAATTTACACTCAAGTGTCAATTTCCCAGTGACTTTAAATTAATCATTTATGATGTCTCTAACATTGCCAGTAACTACTTTTATTAGCTTCAAAACCTCTTTTTTATTCAAATATAGATACTACTAAAAAGTTTCTTAAAAATTGCTAATCTATCTGATTAACAGACTATAGATCAAAAAACTGTATAAAACTATGAAATTAAGATATTATTACACCTCTGTGAGATATAATTCAATTTAACAATGCAAAATAAAACAAATTGGATAATTGCTCTTTATAATCAAAACATTATGGCAGTTGATCTTATTTCAGCTAATTTTTACAAACATTTAAATTATCATCACTGTCATCCTGCACAAGTGTTATGATGAACTCTGCTCACATGAATATTACACACATCTTTCCACTAATGTAATATTTTATATATGCATCTTGTCTTTCAGTAAATCACATATACCTTAACACCCTGGAGGATATTGATCAAAAATATTTGCAATAATTATTCTAAAAAACTATATGAGTTCACTACCTTCTGATGCTTTCCTTTTCACATTATGATTAAAATCCACTTCCCATTTCAAGCTATCTCTTTAATTTAGGAGCCAATATAGTTTCTAAAAGAAAACAAATTAACAAATTATCCTCATATACTAAGTTGACATTAAATCCACTTTCAATTTGGTTAACTGGAAATATTTATTTAGAGTCTTAAGAAATTTTCTGCATAACCATATACATCTAATTACTACTATTAAAAATTATCTTACTAAAGCTTAAAAATTACACATATATCTCTTCACTCTTTAACTTAATTGTGATATTTCACAGCATTCATCACTTGTGTAGCTATTGTTTACAGTGTATATAAACCTCTTAAATGAAATGAATTGGATCAATGCACAGAAAGTCCATTCCTTATTAAGGCATGACTGTCAAGATAATACTTTTCACTGATGATGTCTTGATAAACTTCAGAGACCTTTAGGACATTTATTTAATCCTTTATATTGTGAATGAATACCAAAGCTTTACCAAGATCTGCAATACATATTTCTAACTTATTTATGTGCAAGTTATCTATAGGCCATAAACTAACAACTTTCTTTATGGGATCTAATTCTTTCTTTCTTGGAATTCCAATTAATTTATCTAAGACACAATTAAGTCATCATTGAAATCATCTCATAAAGCCTACTACCCAAAAGTTCTTAATCCTATAATAAAAATTTGTATTGCCAATGTTATTCATGGATGTGTTCTTCATTTCTATAGAACAATGTACATGTCTTTTCAAAACTACCATTAAAAATCTCATATCTATAACAAAATCATAGGTCTGGGCGTTTTCTTCACATGTATCAATTACAATTGCTTATTTTCCTATTTGTAATAGAGATCTTAATCTAATATGACCTCAATTATTTGTCTTCCATATTACACCTAAAACATACATTGCAACCTTAGATAGTCCAATCCCAATCACCACTCCTTCACCTATACCATTGCTTGTTTTCACTTCCACATGAAGTTCATTTGTTTTTTTCTAATCATGCTATAGAGCATGCATATATATTGGATATATGCAATGCCAAATCTTTAGCTAATGTCTCATTTAAAGGTTTTTAAATATATATATATATATGTTAGTAGAACATCTATGGCTAAATTTGTTAATTGTCAAAATTTTAATCAGATTCCAAAACTTGTATGTTCCTCTATCATAGTTGAAATTTCTGTTTAACTTTCTACAATGTACAAATTCTATCAAAACTTTTCTCATCGATTAATTTAAATTAAATTTTGATCTCATTTGTGTATTATGTAATAATCACCCAGAAGATGTTCTATATATTTTTCAAATCTGTTCCTATTTCTCTTTCTTTCATGTTTCGGTATTTCACAAGTGTAGAATAAATTTCAGGCAATTGTTCAAGGAAAAAATTAAATTTCTTTATAGCTTTAATGTATTATTCATACTTTTAAAAGCATGTGACTTGCTCACTGTTCTATCACATTTAATAATAAGAAATACAAAGACCATACAAATAATAAAGAATGGTTTAATATGTATTTAAAATCTTTCAAGGTATTACCTAGAAAAATTATAAAAAAAATTGGAAGTATAATATTTTTATAATTTGTACATTATATCAGCAATAATTCACAATGTTATTAATATCCAAAGCAAGCTCATTTTGCGATGCCGTTATATATAAAGTCTCTAAATTATAAGCAAAGTATTCTATCCAATTACATAAGATGTTAATTTCTTCAAATTGACATAAAATAATCCTTCATCTGATTTGAAGCAACAAATTAATTTGTCTGTGTTTTCATATATAATGTAGTATCATATGTTATTTATTCACTTATAGTGCATCAAATGTTATGCATCTTAAATATATTGTTTTGTACATATGTTAATATTTGTATATAAATTGTAGTTAGTAAAGTTTATTTTATTAAAAAAAATGATGAATAAATATATTGCTCTGTAGATAAAATAAACTACCTTTCTAAAAAAATAATATTAATTACAAAAAAAAAAAAAAGGAGAGCAAATCATATCCAAAATTAATCTTTTTTCACTTTCTTTGACTTTTAATGGAATAAAGCAATTTTCAAAGCTAACCAGAAATTTTTATTTCAAGCCGAAACTTTAGAATGACATTTGTATTAAGTAGTAAAACTTTTATGTTTTCCATCTGTTCATAAATGCTTTTATTATTTGGACTATCTGTACATACGAGGGAAGTCCATTAACTTACTTCAATTACAACCTGATGAAAAAGATTTTATTCAATGCCGTTTTTAGTTATTAAGTTCTAAGAGTTATAAAAGAGTCCTAATTTTGTTTTCGTATTTTTTTTTCTTTGTATATAAATTTTATTTTACAATTTTCTCAATATTTTATATTGATTGATGGATTTTCATGAGAAAAACTTTTAATATTCAATATCAATTTTATTCGCACTAATGTTTAATTGAGTGTAAAAAAAACAAAAACAAATAGTTTATATAGCTATATGCATATTTTCCTATTTTTTTATTTTTATCGATGCTTCTCTCATTTCAACTTTACTACACTCAGACCACCATCTCACTATGCATATTTCATCAACAATGGCTTTAATCTTTAGTTGATCTAGAGGCATCAAACCCTTAAATCTTCAAGTCTGTGTTGATAGCTCAATATTTCATCATACTATTTTATGTATATATTTTGCTTGGAATCATCTCATTCTCTTATGCCTACTGTTTTAAAATTTTTATTACAGATATCTGACTATAGACAATCATTCTATTTATCTAATTTGGATCTAGAAATTTGAATCAAAAACTTGCTCATGAATATGTACTAAACATTAGGAATTATGATAATAAATTAATGCTCTGATGTAAATCAAAAAATAAGAATATTAAAGTAGCCAATAATAATATTTATTTTGATTTGGTGATTTGATGACAATTAAAATAATCTTAGTTCTGAGTGGTGTCTTCATTTTCATCTTGATAGATGGTTGATCTATATATTTGGAAGTCGAGTGTAGAAGATAAATAGATAAATGGTAGAAAATGATATATGACGATCAGGTTGAAGATATTTAAATCAATATAAGGGCCATATTCTTATTAGTTCTACTGACTAGAAAAAAATAAATTTCATTTATGAAGACAATGTATATTTAGATTGACATTTTGGTTAATATATATTTATATATTAATTAAATACCACATAAATATATAATAATGATACTGTTATTTATCTATGCTATCTATAAAAATTTGCGATATTTCAAGTGTAATATTTGTTGAAAAAAGTCAACTTTTTTTTGCTAGACGTATACTCCTGTCAATTAAACTTAATGTTATCAAAAGCTTGGAAACTGTGAAATCTATTAAATATTCTCACAAAGCTAAACAACAATTAAATTAATTTCCTTTGTATCAGAGTAATGTTATTAAACAAAGCATTCAAATAAACTCATTTTAAATAATATTGCTTTTTAAATATTATGTAAATATATAATTAATTAATTAATTACCTTATAAATATATAATAATGCTAATCTAAATTGCTTCTAAATTTACATTCAAGTTTTAAGATCTGTAAGTGTATTTAATAGAGATTGTGTGGCTGTTTTTGATGGAGTCTCAACTCATTTCTACTATGCCTAATAAATCAGGCTTGATTAATAGATGTATATATCTAACAAGAAGTTAGTTGATTTTTTTTATCAAATGTTACTGCTTAAAACATCAAAAACTGTATAGAAAAAGTAAATATTATTATTATATATTTGTGTTAATTAATTATATATTTAAATGTTACTTAAGAAGAAAGATTAGTTAAAATAAATTTGGTCAATATTTTTGACTTGTTTAGTAATGTTAATCTGATGCAAAGGAGGTTTAAGTTAAATTGCCTCTAAAATTGTGTTCAAACTTAAGACCAAGCTGAACTATGTGAGTGCATTTAATAGAGCTTTGATAGCTGTGTTTGTTGGAGATTTAATTAACTGATTTCCTGAGATACTGATGATGTCAGGTTTGATTGAAAGATACATATGTTTAGCAAAAAAATTGTTGATTTTTTTTATCAAACGTTGCCACTTGAAATATCAAGAAATTTATGTAAATAACACTAGCCTGATTTTATATATATATTCTAACCTCTACAAATGTGTTTCTCGTTATAAAGTGTTTCTAGTTCTATCGAATCTAGATTTATAAACGAAAACGCGGACTATGCTCAGCGGTCGGTTAGTTATATAAATAAATCAGCTGCAGAGATATGCAATTAAGACAAAGAGAGAAATTAAAATTATAAAATAAATTATTATCAATAAAATAAATATCTTGGGAAGAGAGAGAAACTGCAATCATTCCTTAATTAATAATTTAGAATAAAATAACGTCCTCTCTTTCTCTGAGCTATAAGTATTTACATCTTTAAACAATAATGATACCTTCTCCTGTTCTTGTTAATGTTTATAAAAAAATATGTATGTCAATTATTTGCCAATAGAATTTGAAAATACCTTTTTTATAACATAATTGAAAAATTAAACTCTTTCATGCCACAACACAACTATAATATTCATAATAATCGATCACTTCTTAAGTAAAGAATAATGATAATGATAATGATAATCTTAGGATTTCTTTGTTTACTTTAGGAAGATACTCTACAATACTGTGCTGTCACACATGACTGGCATTCTGGTAGGGTATAGGAAACATTCACTTTACCTAAAAGCTCATGTGTCCTCACATATCATAACAAGCATTAGAACTATTTAGAAAGGTGATAAATATAATCAATAATGACATAAATAATTACATGAAATTTTGAATAATACAGCCTTTTTATCCAGAACGTCAGCCAGAATAATAGAAAGACAAGGGGACCTTTTTGTATCCTTCCATTATCCATGACAACACAATAAATTAACTACAACTAATTAATTCAATAATTTAACTAAATGTAACTGGAATAAGGTGCAGTCAGGGTTAATAACTTGGAAATAAATTCATTTTTACAATTAAATAATGTTTAGTCTGAAGTTTGCAATTCCACAAAATAATTATCATCAAAATAAAATGAAATGAAATGTTCAGATCTGCATAAATTTGTCTATCTGGTATATTAAGATTTCTAAAGTTTGGAATGATTTCGGACTCAAGAAAGGGTTTTGAAAATATTTTGCAAACCCACTTATATTTGGCACATAAAAAAAATGAATTAACAACGAATATTGAAAAGCCTACAATTTATTACTAACACAAAACTAAACAAAACACATAAACTTATTATATAATATCACATTGATACTAAACATAAATTATCACATTAGGCTGTCTACTATTCAGGTATAAATTAAAATTATAAATTCATACATGTTTGAAATCACGCTATTACACTGGATTAACTAGCTGAAATGTGCATCTAATTTACCAATACACTAATCTGTAACTTTAATAAACTTTTGTTAAAACAGGCAAAACTCACTATATATATTGCCACGCACAGCAAGCTAGAGTAATCAATGGATGCCATAAGGCTTGTGCATAAAATCCCCATCTAGTGCCTACTCATCCAATATCCCCAGACTAGCTTCTGGCTTATGGCCTTCATCAATGAGGAGCCTTGGATCTGACAGCACTGCATCTAGATCTTAGAATCTAATGCAACCCTCCAGCAACCACCTTTTATCTCCATTTAACTACAAAACTATGAGTCTTAAATTGAAAACACCTTAATGTTTTCAATCCAAGCCCATTAGCTTATATAGTCATATGGGTCTGAACACAGTTCAGTACCCATACATTTTGGTGTCTTTGGTTCTTTAATAACCATATCCACCACTATCCTATTAAGCAGGATTGGTTTTAAGCCAATAAACATTACATGACCATCTCCTCTTATGCTTGTGTATAACTGTTGTTAAAACAGGCAAAACTCACTATATATATTGCCACACACAACAAGCTAGAGTAATCAATGGATGCCAGAAGGCTTGTGCATAAAATCACCATCTAGTGCCTACTCATCCAATATCCAAAGACACCAAAATGTATGAGTACTAAACTGGGTTTAGATCCATATGACTATATAAGCTAATGGGCTTGGATTGAAAACATTAAGGTGTTTTCAATTTAAGACTCATAGTTTTGTAGTTAAATGGAGATAAAAAGTGGTTGCTGGAGGGTTGTATTAGATCCTAAAATCTAGATGCAGTGCTCTCAGATCCAAGGCTCTTCACTGACGAAGGCCATAAGCCAGAAACTAGTCTGGGGATATTGGATGAGTAGGCACTAGATGGGGATTTTATGCACAAGCCTTCTGACATCCATTGATTACTTTAGCTTGCTGTGTGTGGCAATATATATAGTGAATTTTGCCTGTTTTAACAACAGTTATACATAAGCATAAGAGGAGATGGTCATGTGATGTTTATTGGTTTAATAAACTTTCTATAAATTTTTTACCTTGAGTTTGGCTAGCTATTTTTTCTTTTATCTTATTTATTACTATTATGATATGAAATCTATTAAAATATCAACTTTATTACTCAGAAAGTTAACCAAGTTATGGTTTATAATTAAATAACTTATTACTAATTATGGGTCATTTATTAGAAGTCCCACTCACTATTTCATGTTTAACTTTACGTCCACAGAATTTATGATATTTTAATTGTGGATGTCTTAATGCAAACTAAAAATATTTCTTAACTATTAATTAACACTAATATTGTGTTTGAATATTCCCTCAATAAATAAGCATTTTAAAATAGGCAATTTTAAATTAATTTTCTCCATTGGTTTGCTTGTGAACTACTAGCAAGGCTCAGTAGCACAATACAGATATTGATCTCAATTATTAAGGCACTACTGATAATAAAGTGCATCTTGAGGACTAACACCTCAAATCTGACATTTATCATTGCCATAACTTTTAAAAGAGCACAATAATCTACACCTTCTATGGTGGAAATGTTTTTAATTTCACATGAGGAATGCAAAATAACAACTAATATTTGCAGAGTAAAATACTACATTGAAGCATTTGGTGGCTTCTTGCCTATTTCTCAGGCATAAAAAGTGTATAGGTGTGGAATATATCTCACCACCTAAAGAAACAAACATGCACCAAATATAATCCTCTCTTGGAATTAAAAAAAACATTAAGTATACTAAATATTATATAAACTCTTGATCATCTTCTATCATGAGACTTGATCACATTGACTATCAAACATACCATACCATTATATCAAAAACTAATTTTCTCATGGAAAAATAATGTATTTTGGGGAGAACATTTTCATTCCACAAAATAAAATACATTATAAATATTAAAATATGCTGATATTAAGCATATATCAACTTTACACTTAGGCAAGATAGCAAAACACACTAATAATAATAAACCTATATTAAAATGTATACTTCAATCAATATCTGAAACCAATGAATTAAAAATTCGGAAAAGTATAATAAATTTAATTCTAATGAAGGAATATTCTACAGCAATGTATAGCATACAAGCTTAAACTAAAATAAAGTGGATGTACTATTAAAGAATAACTGTTACTAAAATTACTTAATTAATACCATATAAATTCTGTTGGAACTTTAAACAAGAAATATCTTGTTATAGTATTTTTCTTTTTATAGTACCTCTGATAAATTTAAGTATGCTTTTACTCATTACAGAAAATATAAAAACATTTTATCTTTAAGCACCTAACATGCAAAGTTCATATCACCAGTTGCATGTAATAAATCAGATATATTTCATAGGTATTACTTTATATCCAATAAACACTTAACCCAAAATAATGATAGTACAATTTACACTTGTCATTACAAGATCCTTAAAATATTATGTGACAGATATAAACCTTAACATACATTAATATTATAAAACAAAATAAATTTTTACCAATTAGTTTTTTTTAAAAAAAAAACATTAAATAACTAAATGCACATTATCTCATTAGCAAAACTATTTCTCTGTGGAGCTGTCCTTTTGGTTACATTTTACAAAACATTGAAAGTAATAAATGCATTTTTTTTAATGAAAAGTGTTCTCTTCTTTAGCAATTATAATAATAAGCATGTAAAAAAATAATAGAAATGAAGCTTAATTCTCAATTGAATTATAATGATAATATTTGGATCTTAAAGAAAATGAACATGATAACATCAATGATAAACATACACATTATTTAAAAACTATATGTATAATTAGCTAGATAGAACATTGAAGAAAATGCACACTTTTTCTGGTTGTCATCTGATCGTTCGTGTCAGCTGCCAGAGTCGCGATTTCTAGCTAAATTTCTAGAAATATGCCGTTTCTGCAGCGCACCCAAGCCTTTAAGCATTCTTTCTAAAAGAAATCCTAGAAAGCTTGTTAACTTGGAGTTAAGTCTACTTTCTACGCTAAAAGGTAGAGTACTAACTCAGAAGTTAAGTCTCTTTTCTACGATAAAATCTAGAAAGAGTGTTAACTCGGCTTAGCGGCTAACGGTGTGGCTTTTTCCAATGCTAAAAGCAGAGGAAAATGCCGTAATTGTTTGTATCACACACTATATCGTAATGCTGCATTATGTATTTGATGTAACAATATCGTACTAGGGTGTTTATTTTGATCGTGTCAAAATTATTTAAATTTTCATCGGTGCCTTGTTTTTTTTAAAACCAATCGATGTACTGTTACATTTTATCAATTTTAACAGTATCGTGATTGTTCCTCATAAATTTGTATTTCTCCTAAATTTTTGATTAGGGTGGAATAGCGTAAAAATTTAAAAATCACGCTTTGAGTCACGTTTTAGCGAGAAATTTTCTGAGACAAAAAGTACGGATAATTCCCACAACAGAAAACTTTAAAAGATGGGAATTGCCAGACACAGGCCAGCGCTGGAATATTTCTACAGCAGAAAAAAAAGAAAAAAACATCCTGCTGCTGAAAGAAAAGATTGGATTGTGCGGCAAATATATGCAGATTTGAGGTCCGAAAACATCTGCCGACGAAAAGGTTCACTTCGTAAAGGCAAGCTTGTTTGAGGGATTCTAAATGACCTTCGTCAAATGTCAAAAATAAAAGAAGTAACTTCAATTTTTATTTAAACGTACATCCCTTCTTCTCCCGATAATTGTTGGCATCGGCAATCAAATGTAAAATAAAAGAAGTAACTAAAATTTTTATTTAAACATAGCCCCAAAAAACCCTCTTCTCCCAATAATTGTTGTCGTTGGCAATCAAACGGTCAAATAAAAGGAACGCCAATTATTCTTTAATCGTATAGAAAAAAACAAAAAAAACCCTCCCACTAATTGTCCTGGCCAATCAAATGTAAACCAATCGAAGTAAGACAGTAAATTATTAGTTAAACATAACCCAAATTACTATTTGAATGTACACCGAAAAGACTCACTCTTGTCAATCAAAATTAAAGAAACCTAGACTATTATTGTCCCATTGTCAAATCGAATATTATTTGGGAAAACCCAAATAATTTATAAACCAAAAAAAAAAAAAAAGAAATTCAAATCGGTTTTCAATCAAATGGTAAATGATAAAAGTAACTTAAATTTTGATTTAAACATACACACGAACAAAAACAAAATGCAAAACTCTTTCTCCCAATAATTGTTGTCGCCAATCACCAAAAAACACCCACCCCTCTCACTAATTATTGTCAGCAATCAAATGTACACCACTACTAAAAGTAACGTAAACTACTATTCTTTAAACAGTTACACCCCTTCCCCCAATAATTGTTGTCCACAATCATACACACAAAAAAACACCCTTCCCAGTAATTAGTGTCGGGAATCAAATGTAAACTGATCAAAGTAAGACCGCAACTTATTATTTAAACGTAACCCAAATTACTATTTGAATCTACACCAAAAAAACACCCGCTTTTGTCAATAAAAATTAAACAAACAACAACTATTATCGTCCCATTGTCAAAAATATTTATTTGTAGAACCAAAACCATAATTTATAAATAAAAGGAAGTCCAATCGGTCATCCATCAAATGTAAACCGACAAAAGTAAAGGTTTTAAATTTTATTTAAACATAAACACACGCGCGCGAAAAAAAAAAACAACACTTCTCCCAATAATTGTTTTCGGCAATCAAATGTAAACCTATCAAAGTAACGTAAATTATTATTTAAAGATCCATCATAAAACCCCGTTCTCTCTTGAATTTTGTCAATCCAATTTTACAAAAACAGTAATATTATTTTTTTTATTTAAAAAAAACAAATTACTATTTGAACACACACCAAAAAAAGACCCTTTGGTAAAAAAACAACAACCTATTATTATCCCATCGTCAAAAATATTATTTGGGAAAAATAATTCAGAAACGAAAAAAAGTAAACTTTGTAAACAAACCAAAAAAAAAGTCAATATTAATAGAGAATCGCTATCCTGGGAACTATATATTAATGTGTTTTTCAGTTAGAAATCGCGCCTCTGGCGGCTGACATGAAGGATCAGATGACAACCCTTTTTCCTATAGATTAGTATGATAATAACTGCAGTTGAATTATAGAATGGATGAAGTTATAAGAATTCCACCTTGATACAGTATAATATATAATTTAATTTTATTCTTAAGTCACTAAAGATATTATTAAGTTATCTTTTATAATCTTAGCACTTTATTTTCCAAATAGTATTTTTCTTTTAAAGAATTCACGTACATTTAATTTTCACATTTATTTCAAGAAAGTTTTTCTTTTTGCTTTTTAAAAAAATGCATGTATATAGTTTATTATTATTATGATTATTATTTTTGCTAGACAATTAGTAGTAAATTAAATATATTCTAATGTATAAAGTGTCTTCATTATTTATAAATGCAGACAATCTATTTTTAAAAAGCACAGGAAAAGTTTCCAATTATTTTTTTTTATATTCCATTTATTAATTTTTATTTTATACCAAGAAAATATTAAATAAGAATAATAAGTCATTAAATAATTAATTCCCACTTGAAAAATATTTGTTTTTCTTAATTTAGATAAAACAAGAATTTGATTAATACATTTAGTTAATTTCTTCATTTTTTAGTTTGTTAAAAAAAAATCCAACTTTTACGATGTGATAATTATTTAATGCAGAAAGTTTTAAAAGTAAAGATAGCATAAAGATTCAGAATGTCTTACCACAATTTACCCAAACATTATAGATTAAACATCCATCATATTATAAATTTATTTTTACAAAAACTTAGAAAATAATATTACAAGATTTAGTACTGTGATCTCTGAAACACAGAAGCAGACTATCTAAAAATGACTTGAGTATGTATTGGTTGTTTTCCTAACTCTAGCGACTTCTACCAAAAAAAAAATCATTTAATTATAACATAAACAAAAAAAAACTTATTAAAATCATATGGTTTTTAATATTAGTTAAAATTTATTACAAAGTAGTTTAATAATGAAAATAATAAATACATTCAAACCAACAATAATTATCTGTGATTTTAATTACACATAAAATTATTTTCTATAAAAATGAATTTATCAGAAGTTACTTTCCCTAAAACAAGATGATCTTAAAATTACTTAATTGACATTTATGGTTTTTTTTCTTCTTTCTATAACCATTCAAGAACTAACTACAGTTTATTACATTTGCTTTAAATTATATTAACTTGCTCTTATAACAATATCTTACTTAGATTATTCATGTCATTTTAAAACATGACATTGCATTGGGAACATATTGTTTACTCACACAAACCATGTCTAGGTAAATGGATAGCACACTTTGTTAATCAAAAATTATTATTTTTATTTTATTTTTTATTTTTACAAAGAATAACATTGACTTCATGCAGAAATAATGCTAAATAAATCCAAGTGCCAAAAGCACTGGGTTACAATTCTCCCACCATTACAAATAAATAAAAAATAAAATAAGACATGCATTCTTAACATTTCATATAGTATTACTAAGTCAATATTTTAATCCTCTCATAAATTAACAAACACAAATTCTAAAGATTCAATTCTGCTTTGGATATGGTAGTAGGCTTTGGGAATTATAGGTACTCTCCTAGGTTCAAACCTTCTCTTCTATTCCTCTTTTTATTATAATAATTCTTAATAAAAATTTTCTCAAATTCCTTTTGGTTATCACATTTATATTTCATTTTTGCTTTCTTTACATTCTGGTATTTATTAAACTTTTCTCTAATAATTCTCATCACTCTCTTGAACTTAATTTTATCTTTATCTGGGTCTCTTACTGAATTATCATTTTGTTTAAAGACATTTTTAAATAATATATTTTGGATCACTTTAAGCTTAACTTTAGTTTTCCCAGAACTCCTTATCAAATCAATACTTCTTATAAGACAATTTATTGGATTTCTCTTTTCACTATTCATTTTAAATTTTACTCCGGTCTTACCTATCTTTTTCTCCCTATTCCATATCCTACTAAGACAATACACCTTAATATTCTTTTCACATTGAAATTTCAATTTTATCTTTGCCATCATTTCTATTTTGACTAGTTTGCCCTTTCATGAATTTTAGATTAAGGACTAAGTTATAACTATCTTTGAATACTAGCTCTTGGTAAAAATTAATTTTTAAACTCCTATCTAAATATTGAAGACTGCATTCTAAACCTATATTCCTTAATTTGTTTTTAAATTTATTATATATCCATAACTTTTAATAATTCATTTTCTAAAATTTCTGGATATTTTACATCTATAGAAATCAATTTTATAATAAAATATTCCTTACTTTCCACATCTTCATTCCTCTCCCAATTTCAGGATACTATCATTTAGTTTTTTAGAATCTAATTTCATCTCAACACAATTTTGATCTTTCTTCTGTACCTCCTCATTCTCATCTATATCATTATTAGTCAATTTTATGGGTTCTTTATATACTTTCAATTTTTTACTAACTACTTCAAGATTTTCATTACATTGACTTTGAAATATCAAGTCCATTTCTTTTGATTGAATAGGAACATTTAATTCCATCTTTTCAACATATTCCTGAGACCTCAAATTCATATCTAACTGACTCTGTAATCCCTCACATGATTTCCTAATTTGCTCTGCTATTTCCATTCAATGTAACTGTAATTTTTGATTACACTCCTGTACATCTAATATTGTTTTCTTTATTTCATTTATATGCTTTAGAGAATCTGCCTTCATTGCTCTTACTTTTTTCAACGTCATTTGAAAATTTAATTTCATTTCAACACACCTTTTTGATTCTTTTGGGTCTTCATCAACTAGTTCCACATCCTTCTTAATTAATTCAATACTTTGCCACTTTTCCTCATCTGCTAAATCAATCAATGGTTTATCTTCTTCCATATTTTTTATTAACTCAATAGATGATATATTTATTTCAAATTCTTTCATAATTAATTCATCAGACTTTTCATGAAATTCTACTTCTTTATGAATCAATTCACTATCTGGAATAATTTTTCCAATAGATAACTAGGTTTCTTTAAGTACTAAAGCAATTGACTGTTTATTTTTTATCCCAGCCTCTATGATTAATTCAACAGGTTTATTAACTATTTCTTTCTTTTCCTCATTATTGCCAATTGATTCAGGCCTTTTATATTCTTTTATTTCTTGCACTTGATTTTGAGAAGTTTCTCTTATCTCCTGCATTTGACTCTTTAATTCATAACTTAAATTTTGCATATGACTTCCTAATTTACTACCTAAATTTTGTATCTGACTCTCTAATCTATTACCCATACCTTATATCAGATCACTTAGAGTTTGCACTAACCTCAGACAGAGTTGATATGAATCATTTTCAAATACATTTTTTGTTACTTTGCCGCCTTTTGGGTTAACTATATCCAAATCTATCTTCTCCTCTTCTGATTCTACACTGAGATACAAAGTCTGCATATCAGGTGATTGTAACTCTTAGGATCCTCCCAAATCCTCAGAAATATTATAATTATCCATATTCTCAATAATCATTAAAAATTCTAAACTCTCCTTAGTATTTAACAGTACTGAAATATTAGTAAGAAAGTATTAATAAGAAACTATTAATAAGAAAATATTGACAAGAAAATATTGACAAGATATCCTGCCTCTATGCTTCTTCTACTCAAAATAATCTACACCATAATATTATGCTCTGACATTAAATATCCTTAAATTTCAAACTTTAACTACTGAAATATGTTTTTTTTATATGCTTCTTGGTCCATAGAAATCTCATTAAATAATATTTAACATAGCATACGTGTCAGTCATGAAAACCAGACAAATAGATCATCATAAATGATAAAATTATTAAACTGTTTTACAGAATTGCTTACAGACTCCAACATCATAAACTAACAACTTAATTTTTTTTTTTTCAGAGTGGCAAAAGATTAGATCATATAATAGATATTCATATAATATCTTATGGCTAAAGAAACAATTTATTATTGGCAAATATTTTTAATTAATGAATAATTAATCCATTCAAGTGCCGATTACATGAATAAAATGCAAATATTGTATTTATACCCCCCCCCCCCATTTTTCTGTTAATAAGTTAATACATTTTTTTTAAATAAACTGTAAATAATGTAATTAATCTTTCCACAATGATTTTGTTTTTTTAAAATAAACAGTAATAAAAAATAAAATGTAAATATGAATTACAATGTTTCCTGTCAGGCATTTTTGTAAACATGGGGGGGGGTCCTGAAACTGTAGATTTATCAAACATGCGAGTTATTATCTTGGTTTAAACATCAAATTGTTGATTAATCTATAAATTTAATATTTCTAATATTGTGTAATAAAAATGATGTTGAATACAAATCTAATATAGAGAAGTTAGTGGTAAGAATAAATGAATAACTCAATATGTTTGTCTATTTATACTCGAATACTCTGGTCGAAATCCTACAAAAAAAACTGGTATTTCGCCAAACTTTATTAAGCATATTTTTTAAAGATAATTTTTAAATTTTATATCTATATGTGTGTATGTAAGAGAGATAAATTCCAGTTATTTTATAATCTTAAAGATGTTGCTAAAATAGAGCAAGCAATAAATAAAGTTGTAAATGAGTTGTGGCTTGGAAAACCATATGTTATTTGAGCATAGGAAATGACATTGCCAAGTCCTCTTCTTTAACTCTAATATCTACTGTTATGCCACTGTATTAAACATGTAGGCATAAAAAAAAAATAATATGATTAAATAAAAATGTGAAATTGACATTTACCAAGTTATTATTAAATTTAATTTAAATCACTTAAATATCAATTTTAATTAGTTTAAAGTTTACTCTTGTTTGTGATTGTTTAAATGTACAGTGTCTTTATATGTGGAATCTTTTTTTTCTAATTATTATTAAGAAATTATAAACAAATGGTTTAAAGTTGTAGATATCACTATGTGGTTATGATTTTGTATGCACATAAGATGGTCTTATAATGTACTATTTACTCATCCATAAGCAATATCTATAATCTCGGCTTGAATTTAGTTTCGTGAAACTTAATTTTTTTTATGTTAAAATTCGGTTTTTTTCCAGTTAACATGACTCATTACCAGATAATCTTTTAATATTGACGGATAATACATATTTATCTTTTTTATCTAGAGAATAAATTACGAATAGAAAATCATTCAAACCATTATTACTCGAGAACTGGCAAGCTTTATTAAGTAATGCCTTTTTTTTTTTTAAAGCCCTGTAATTCTTTGAGGGGCCATGCTTAGAGAGCTTTGCAACCTTAAATGTGTTTATTTAAATGTTGTTTTACATATTACATACACATCGTATATATTCAGTCGTATTTTTAATTTTTAGTTTTGCTAACCAATTATTGTGCATTAACATTTTTAAAAAGTTATATATATAACTAATCAAATCTGAATGTATGAGTATGCTATTTATTCATTAAATTTTTTTGATTAACTTTGAAAACTATTCAGAAATACTATTCAAATATTTTGATGAATTAATTTAATAATTTGATATCAATATTATATTTTTCATCTCAAAGGATTGCTAACATTTACTATGCTGCAGTTGAAAAAATGTTTGATTATTGTGATAAGAAAGGAATTGGTTAATTGAAAATTTAATAACATTTTGATAATTTTATATATATAATTAGAACTTTTGAACTGATTTGTAAAATATTATATAAATAAATTTAATTAAAAAATATTGAAGCACAAGTATAATGTATATACTTAACCCAGTTATAATTGAAGGGGATTTGAACTCAGACTGTCAAGCTCCCTGCAGTCATCCACTCTATCCAATACAACTGACACACATGACCACATGTGAAAAAGAAAAATGATCTCCAATATATGTATTTCATGCATAAGTTGGTCCAAATCATCATCTCCCCATATATATATAATCAGTGGTTGGTTAATATTAAGATAGCAAATCTACCCATTTTAATGGACAGTCCTCAATCCTCTCCACTCTCCCAACTCTAACCATCCACATCACTGAAACTCTGATGCTGTAATTATCAAAGTCCTTGATGATGCCAATATTGTAGTTATAACCATGTTGACCTTAAGTCAATCTGACCCCTCATCCCTCTTCTATGTATTTAAATGAACATATTAGAGCCCTACATATGAGGGATCAGATTGGCTTAAAGTCATTATGGATATGATTATATAATATTGGCACCATTAAGGGCTTTGAGTATTGCAGCATCAGATTTTCAGTGATATGAATGGTTGAAGAGTTGGAGAGTGGAGAGAATTGAAGCCTATTCCTTAAAGTGTATAGATTTGCTATCTTAATATAAACTGAGCACTGATTATATATATGTGGGAGATGATGATTTGGATCAACTGATTATTGCTCATTCAGCATGAAATATACATATTGGAGATCATTTATATTTTTCACATATAAGTGGACATGTGTGTCGGTTGTATTAAATAGAGTGGAAGACTATAAGGAGCTTGAAAGTCTGGAAATCCCCTTTAACTGAAAAAAAAATTAAAATTGCAAAAGAGAAGATACAAATTAATTCTTGGAGATGAAAAATATAAAATTGTATAGAAGGATTCTTTTTCTTTTTTAAAAAAAAAGACGACAGCTTAATCTAAGGTCTTTTATCAAGCTTATATAAAACAAAGAAAAATGAAAGAGAAGATGTATTTTTTTCTTCAATTTATTTTTCATTCAAGTATTATGGTTTTAAAGAATTTTATTTTACTTCCATCTACTTAAAGAAATCGAAACGAGAATGTGAAAACAACTGCAGTATTTGAAGGGATTAAAATCAATACTCCACCCTAAATAAGTAGTATATATTATTTTAAAAGAGCTTTTATTGTCATAAAAACATTTATGAAAGTTAAAAGTCTACAAATATTGTAAATAATCTGATAAAAGAAATGTGTTACTTGTATATAGTTGTAACACAAAGAAATACATTAATAATATTTAATAGGATCACTATAAGTTATTGCAAAATAATTTTTAAAAAAGTGACTGAGAAAATAAATTTGTTAAAAGATTTTTAACTTAATAGTAAAATTCTTTAGAAAAAAATAAAAAGCTTGGCAGAGACTAAATTGATATCACTAAAAAAAAAATGGAGATTAAAAAGTATTTAAAAAATTTGTTGTAAAAAATTGAATTATATCAAATCTTAGATTAATAACACTCTTTTGGAAAATTCGTTATTAAATTATAAATTGCCATTCAGACTAAAATGTCATAATGTATCATTTTCTTTTATGTGTATTTTTTAAACAACTCCAATCGTTACATACTCTAGAGATTTGAAACATATCTGCATCCACACACAAAAGTTCAACTTCCCTATGCCAAAATCAAATATTTCATCTTTAAGACATAGTTAGAAAGATGAATCATCATTTCTGAATGGATGTTCAGATATTTCAAACTTTTTGATTACCTAAAGATCAGAAGTGCTTCTGTAAAATATATGTAGTGAGAGAGGTTAGACTGTGAAATTTTACATTAGGCAATAACTTACAATTTAATAATAGTCTTTCAGAGAATCTTTAAGAAATAAATTTACTAAAAAATATTTTCTATTCACATTATAGTATATGCAAGTAAAAGATAATAAAATAGTCTTTACTTTAGATAACCTATTTCATGGTGAAAGCTTTTCTAACATTTTTTCTCCTGCATAAAGTTGTTATAAAGATATTATTTATTCTCCATATTCTCCATTATAATTATCTAATATAATTTGAGAAAGTTAATGAACAATGAATAATTAATTATAATTTTAGTAATGTTCAGACTTCATTTGCTAAAAGAATGTTAAAGGACAAATAATAATTTTTTTAGTAAGGGAAATCTGTGGTATTAAAAAATTTTAATTAGGGAAAATAATAATATAAAAGATATAAGACCAATAAGAATGACAATGGAGATTTTGATCATAATAATTTGATAAAGCAAAAACGTAAAAATGCATTTTAATTTTGGTTATATTAAGGGAAATATTAAAGTAATCAGATTCTGAATTGGCAGTATGTTGATGATTGTAATGTTTTTGACAGTTTAAAAGACAATTTATAGAGTGTGTTTGATCTTTTGAATGCAATATATAAAGATTTTGGTTAATAAATAATGTTCAAAAACTCAAGATATTTATCAGCCAGTGATAGAAGAAAAATCCTCAGAAATGTTTAGCTTGTATAGTTATCAATTTGAAAATACAAACCAATTTAAATAACTTGGTAGTTTTAAAAGTAGAAAAATGTACACAAACAGAGCATCTCTTACAGTAAGTAGTACCACTCAGTGTAAGCCAGAGTAATCAATGTGATGTTTGATGGTTTAATAGAAAAATGTACTTAGATGTTGAAGTTCAACACATAATCATGCATACTTAGATTGCTTTTAGCTAGTTAAAGGATGGGATCTCTCACCACAGAGAAATAATTTCTCTAAATAAGTTAGCTGCATTTAGAGCAATTATTTAAACTACTTTATTACATGAAAGGGCATTAGCAAAGTTTCATTTAATGATTCTTTCTAAAATTTTAAAAATACAATAGTAATATCATAAAATTAATCAATATGTTATCTTGCTGGATCTGTATCATTCATTGTATTAACCATATAAAATGAATGAATGACTAATCCAAGATTTCCAAAAAAGTATTTTGTAGTAGCCTTAAACATAGTTTTCATGGGGAAGATAAACCACATTTAAATTAAAAAAATTATCTTAAAATCATTCTAAGAAAAATGTGATATTGATTGTTTCTATTGAGAAAAGAATACATTAGAGAGCTATAATTAGATGTACTATTGAAGTATTCAAGAAAGAAAAATTTTCTGTTGAAATGATTAAAAGATAACATCTCAAAATATCAAATAACTAAAAAAATGGACTAGCCTGTTCTATATATGGACATTATTTTTAGAATACTTTTTTTTTTGTCTTGGAGTTGGGAAAGACATACATGTTTGCTGCATATGTTACATATGTTTTAGTAAAATGCAAAAGATAAAGATGTTAGTATATAGTGTGTTCTTGTTAATTACTGATATACAGAAATCACTGTTAAGTATAATATTTATCTTATTTAAATATGGGAAAAATATTTTTTGACTAATTTCCTGAGCCTTGAAATATACTATATATGTACTCTACCATTGTCCCTTTGTCACTATAATTAGTAAAATTTATATGTAAATGAAAATGTTTAAATTTCTCAGTCACTTTTATTTAAATATTTTAATTTACATAAGAAAATAACACAATATTATTAATAATTTATTTAAAAATAAAACTTATTTTTAAAATAATGCCACAAAAGTATGATGAAATTATTTTTATCAATGATATTTTACAGACCTTAAAAGTAATTTTCTATTTAGAATAGTGATAGAGTGTCCAACTCTGGAATGAGAAAATTTAGGATTGATTCCGTTGGTTTCTTGTGCAAAATTTTTTATTTGTTCTTTTTTTTTCATTATGTTGTATTTTTTTTCGTTTACATTTTACTAAATAGCATTTCTTAATTTTTAATAATATTATCTTTTTTATGTTATATTATCTTTTTACATGTTTTATCAGGTTTGTTCTCTAGTTAAAAACTCATAATTATTCATCAACACACTTCAGTCCAACTCTTAAAAAAAAACAGAATGAGTAAAAAACATGATTTTTAAAAAGATATTATTGCATTTCGAAATATTTAATTCTTAATAAATTTTATAATAATGATATTATTTAATGCAATTCCCTTGATTGTAATAAATGCCCACATGGTTACACTATTGACAAAGTCTAAATAATATATCAAATGGAACAAACCAAGTGCTTCATTTTTTTTAGTTATCTAACATAATCTATGAAAAAACAAAATAAAGTGCAATATATAGGGTATATGAGCACAGACTTTCAGATGACCCACCACTCTCCACACCATCTCATAACACTGAAACACTTGAACACATATATTCCAAAAGATAAATAATCACCAATATACATATTTCATGCTAAACCAGCAATCATCAGTTGGTGCAATGCATTTTAAATAAGAATATTTTAAATTTTTTCCTTTAAATAAATCCCAGCTAAATCCCTAATTGTCAAACCATATAATATATATAATAGTAAGAAAGTCAAGTCATACATCATGTGACTTAATAAGTTTGTATTACAAATTATAATATGACTTAGTTGTTAATAAGCATTAAAAAAATTAAATAATAAAATAGTGTAAATATTTTATTTTTGAATAAAAACTGTTTTGTTAACAGAAAACATAAACAAGTTATTTGTGAGAGGCTCTGAATAAAAATTAACTAATGGATTTTTAAAACAAAAAAAGTATTTTCATAAGTTGGTGATAATGGAATGAAAGAGTTATATCATCCATGATAATTAAAATTGAACTAGTTTAATGGTTCTTAATGAAATATAAAAGATATATAAATGAACAATTACATTCATATCGGCTTTTTCAAACCAAATTGTGCAAACGCTTTTTGCGAGTGTTAAATAATAAATGAATACCCTCTGACCCATACAAGATATAGAATTTATGCTGCACAATTTGGTTTGAAAAAGCCGATATGAATGTAATTACAATTGTATACAGACACTATAAAAAAATAAATGCTGATTTATAAATGAACAATGTAAATATGAACATTTAAAATGTAGGACTATATATAATAAATTACAGTTATTAATAGTGAAATATTAGACACATAAAATATAAATAATAGTATAAATATTTTATTATTGAAGGAATATAACTTTGTTAACTATTTAAGTTGATTTAAATATTAGTAAAAAGTGTAATAGTTACATCAGCCTTTTAAAACTATTATACTTCAGAAAGACACAAGCCAGAGTCTTTTCCCTCACTACATGGGACAAAGATCAGAGATAAAAAGATTCATACTTTGGCTGCAGATAATATTTTTGAGGTATGTAAACTAGAAATAGAATTACTTATATAATATCAGAGTTGGCCTGAAAAGAGGTGGGGAGCAATACAATGCTTTTATGGCTGTGTGTGGTAGTGGTGGTGAATTAGAGGTTTCTTTTATATATGACAAAAGCACTTAGATATTTCAAAAAATTAACTTATTTGCAGATATTTCATATCTTTACTAGCAATTTCTTGGAATTGTCCAAAAAAAAAAAAAAAAAAGGAAAACTTTTGAAAGTAAAAATTTCGAATTTATTAAATAAATATTTTTGTTTTAAGGTGTTATTTAATCATTGTTTCAAAAATTATTTTTTTAAACACTGTTTTATTTTAGCATGTGTTTTAATCTCTAGGTTTATTTTATAAAAATAAATGATTAAACACATAAAGGGTTTACCAAACATATTAAATGACTAAAGCCATATTTTCAAGGTTTTCTTGCAAAAGCACTGGGGAAAAATGTCTTTTAATTTTCAAATTTTATATCATAGAATGGAGGTGGGAGGGATCACTAAAATTTACATGCACAATGATGCTTCTTATCCATGTAGAGGTGCTGCTTGTGATATATAAACTGAAATTGTAAAAGTAATATGCCAATTTAATAATCAAGCTAATAATAAGTTCAAACTCTAATTCAGACACAGTCATCAATTGTTAGTTCATTTAAAAAATAAACTTTTACCATAGGTGGACCACCTATAATTCTAAACAATTATTGACCGAAGAGAATGCGTATCATGAGCGAATGTGTGAAAAATATTTCCTTCCACTATATTAAATCCGTTACTAAATCAAATATTGACTCTAAGAGTAAATTTTTAATTTATTACTTATTGACCAATAATTTGTTGATAACTTGATTTATATATGCGTAATTCTTTAATGTATATATTCTAATAACTTTTTATTTGGTTATCATAGGTCCTCAGTATAAGTGAAGCTCTGCTATTGAGCAGGTTAGATAAAGTATAGACTTTTAACTAGATCTACTTTCTAGTTAAATCAGTGTCATTATCTGCCTTAAATGTGTTTAATATTTGAATAGTTAAATAAATAATAAAAAATAAATTGTACCAAAATATAACTCCGGATGTTTTAAGCTTCCGTCTTAAGCAATCAAAACTATAGGATGTGCTAGAAAAAAATATATTAGGTAAGTGGTCTAACTAGCAATGATTAAATATAGTGGTTGCATATGATTGTTATCTTGTATAGTCAGCTAGATTTTATATAGCAGAAAATGCAACACGTACAAACACATACGCATGTGCTCACATATGTATATACTATTTGACACAAAAAAGCTTTTTTAATTTTCTCATTTTATCGTGTCTACTAATTTTCTGTGATAAAGCATATGTCAAAAACAGATTCGTTATACTTCCTTAGTGACAATTAATTGGACATTTTATTGATTCTTTTTTCTAAGAGCTCCGTATTTACCTTTTCGTGCCATTATGTCAGAGAAATCTGTTATTAAGAATTTTTACAATATCCCACGTGTACAATAAAATCTTATAGGTGGAATGGGGATTGTGTTAAATTGAGGATGCTTCACTTTTATATTTTTATAATAATCTTTACCAAGTAAATGTAGTTTCAAATTAAAGATGCAATTTTAACTCAGGTAAAATAAATTAATCATATTACCATTATTTAACATTAAAACATGGCCGAAAGTATTTTTCAAATATAGGATTTTGATGTAGGAATCAGTGGATCGATTTTGTTTTGCTATAAATGATTTTCTCAATTTTTATTTTTTTTTATATATAAATAAATTGAAGTCTAAACTGTTTTTAACATAATAAAAGTAAATTTTAAAATTTGTCTTATTATTTCAAAATAAACTTAACATTATTATATATGTATATGTATTCTGATAAAATCACACGTAATAATAATATTCGGGTACTTCACAGATCTAGGTGAATAAAAAGTTTGTCACTGGAAATTTAATTCAATAGAATTTCAAAAAGTCCATAGACAAATCAATTTTTTTTTGTTTATTCTTACCTATTATTTCAAGATTATGATCATATTGCAATTCCCATAAAATTTCCTGTTATTCTAGTAAAATAATTATTGAAATTTTAAAATGTGTATAAGCACAAATTTTGTATACTTATTCATCACGTATCTATTTCTCCCCTGTCAATCTGTCTGTTTTGTGACTTTCTATCCAGATTATATTAGTCTATCTTTATTTCTGTATAGCTGTTAGATATTTAGCTGTATATTACGGAGCTATACATTAATCCATTGACTTATTTCATCCACATATTTACATATCTGTTTACATATCAAGGTATCCATCTAACGTTTATATATAAGTTTATAATTAACTAATTTCAACTAGCAGTTTGCAATCATTAATTTTTATGTAAGCTTATTATATTAAAATAATAATTTACAAATTAAATTAATATTTTCCAAACTGGTGTTTTATAGTTATATGTATTTATATAAACGTTAGTATATTATTAATATTATTTAATTCACAAATCAATCACTATGTCATTTTAAAGTAAATTATCTTTAATATGTTTTTATAATATGAATATGGGTATTTCAAATTAAACAGTTTCTTAATGATATAAATTATGTATATATAAATCGCAATTGAATTTCAAATGTCATATATGTAAATAAACAACACAGGATCTAGTATTTATACGGAATCATCGTTTAAGAACTTAAAGCTTATATGTGCAATAAAGTTCATTAAAAGTCTGCATACCATATCACATATATATAAAAAATACAAATAACCACAAAATCTAAATCAAAACAGGCAAAACTCACTATATGTATTGCCAACAGCGCTCCCTGAGAGACAAACATAAAGTCTAAATAAACAGCATTATTAAAAGTTGGTTGACCTTATACTCATGCTGTTAATTCAAACTTTATGTTTGTCTCACAGAAATCATTGTTTGTGATAATTTGGCATTTGTGGCAATTTGCATTCATTACATTTGAATTTTAGCTGGTGTTTGCAACTATTTCTATATATATATTCAAATGAATAATATCTTATTCATTTTACTGTTTGCCATGTAATCTGTCACATGATAGTGAACAGGTTTTCAGAATTGTGAGCGATTTTAACAAATATAGCATTCAGAAGTTTTTAAATATTATTGTATAAAATAGAGCAAATGGTTTAAAATATAGTAGATAATATGCAAATTTTGTAATAATATTAAATGTCATTAAAATATTAAATTATATAATAGGTTTGTAAAAAAATATTTAAATTTGAGAGAACTCTTTGTCTTATCAAATATAAGGAATATATTGCAAAATAACTCAGTTAAGAATTAGACTTTAAATAATTAAATTAAAAATAAATTTAAAAAAATATTAAAGCTGTTTTAATAAGAAATGCAAAAACAAAAAATCCAGAAATAGAATAATTCAGTATTTTTTAAATTGAGTCAATTAAATAGTGAAAGTGTATTAAAATTTTGTAATTTAAAGAAAATCAGGAATCAAAAATAAGATATTAAAGGTGTTAAAAACAAAAGGATCAAAGCTAGGCAAAATAAAATCAAGGTGTTTAAAAACAAGAAGTAAAATGAGCAGTTTTTCTTGAAAGCTTTCAGTCTGGCTTCACGTTTTAATCAGGATACAATAGAATCTGGATTCTCACTTCAGTCAAACAGCATTGAACCTTCATTATAGTGATTGAATTGAAGAGAAAAATTTCTGATAGCTAAAATCTATCATGAATCACTGACAAATATAATCAAACTACATTTTTCTAATGAATCTCTAATTAAAATTAAGAATCAATGCTTAAACTTCAAATTTCAAAGATAGAAGAATGTTATAGGACATTATGACAAATTACAAATGAAATCAATTAATATTTGCTATGCCAAATCAAACTCTGGTTGCAGAACTTTTGCTTCATAATTTAAAAAAAATGTTTACTCTTAATCTAACACAGTGGTCTTCAATCTTTGGTCTGTGGACCAGTGTTGGGCCACAGAAGTTTTCTGCTGGGCCACAGTAATAACAAAATAATAAGAGTTTAAACTTTTAATTAATATAAACAATTTTTATTTCATCTCATTTTTACCCAATTAAAAAAAAAAGAAACAGAACAAAAACAAGATCTAATCAATCATACATAAATTAATTTAGTTTTCTAGTTATCACAGATGTTTATGGGGGGGGGGGTAGAATTAAATTTTTGATTACTTTTCTAAAAAAAATCAAAATTAAAAAAAAAAGTTTTTTATTATGCAAACTCCATATATATATAATTTCATCTTGTATATTCAACATTGTTGTTTTGGTCAGTTATAACAATTATGCTCATCTAAGGCTCAGTTTATATTTTTAAGAAAATTTATCTATAGACTTCTACCAGTCGTAAAACCTTAGCCTTATTTTTGCTGATCCATGAAACCTGATCCTTATTTTTAACCAGTCCACAGGTGTGAAAAGGTTGAAGACAACTGTTATAACATATTAACCATTTTAAGTTTCTATTTAAATACTAACAAACTATATTTTATAGTATTGATTCTTTATAATAGGAAGCAAAATTTTTTTTTAAAAAGAAATTAATTGTATTTTAAAGCAACTGAAATTTAAAAAAAGAATATGAAAGAAAATTACTTTGTATCATATTTGCTATATATATATGTTATGAATTTGTTAACATTTTAAAAAAAGTTCTCTTTAATGTGAAAATGTCAGATAAATAATCAAAGATGTACTTTTCATTTTAAATGAAAAGGTTCCACATTTGTAAAAATTTGTAAAGTAATGCATCCAAGGTTAAATAATGAAAGTAATAGAATTATTAGTACTTTAAGTTAAAGGTTTATTTTAAAATTAGAACAAGTCCATTTGTACATAAATTAGTCCTTTTTGGTTACAGTATGTTAAATTTTGTAAATGTTAGAACTTATTATGTATATGCACTTATTAGATTACTGTTAAATGATTTATTATTACACTATATCTAGTTTGTTCTGTAAGTTTGGAGATCTGATCCAAGGGCTACCTCAATTAATTAAGGGTTTACTAATAAACCAGGATCAGATTCAATAACCATTCCCATAATTATTTTGTTATTGTTAAATTGGAATTCAAACCTCAAATGGCTACTCCTCAGAGGTATTGTTGTAAGAAAGATGTATTAATTAAAATTATCCCATTTTACATATGAGTATGTGACTATGCTCTTAAGCTTATGATATAAATAATTATATTTTTAGGGTCAGCTATATATATATATATATGGATATATTCAACATGTATTAAAGACAAGGGAGTTACTCTATGGCTAATGTGATTGATCATAAAAAAAGTTGAATTATAAGATTTAATTGAAAGATTAATGTTTTAAAATTAATCAAAATAAACTGTGGACAATTTATAAATAACTATTGTTTTTCATGTGCATGTAAACTAAAAAAAAAAAAAAAGATTGCAGACATGATTTTATTGAAAAAAAGAAAAAGAAAATTATATTTGTCTGACAGTTATAATATTTTTAATAAACTATTATTTTGTTATGCCTGGTCTGCATATTTATTCCATATCCACTTTATCAGAATAGCTTATGTTCTGCAGTATCTAACCTGGTATTGCGAATAGTGGCTGTGTAGTGATTATCCTCATCACATTGAATAAAATATTTTCAATGCTTATTTTAATGTATAGGTATAAAAATATATGTGCTTGAACAATTCCTGTTGTTTAATGTCAGTTTATACTTGAGTCAATTAAAATAAATATAAATGATTAAACATAGATAAACTAATCATTGCAATATATATAATTATAATAAAAAAAATAAATTTAACTGTAATAAACTATTAAAAACAGTCTTTAAATCTCTAGAAGTACTTTCGGTTAATTTCTTAAATCTGCCTCAACTGCCATTAAAATTTAAAAAAAAAAACCAAAGCAGAAGCAAACTCATAAATTCAAATCCCATGAATTCTGTATTTTAATGTAAGCAGTTTGATTATTTATTAAATGCATTTTATTCCTATTTATAAAAATTGCCACCTTAATTTTTTTTATTTTATGGTTTCTCTCTTCATGAAGAATTTTCACACTTTCAAAATTAAATTTAAATTTATATTTACATGTTTTTTCATGATCAAAGAAAACTGAAGCAGTCATTAAACCATCATTATTCTTACTTGTTACATATATAACAATTCATGCTCCTTTAATCTCTTTTCAATACTGCACCTCAATTCACTTATATATGATAACATAGTCACAAAAAAATTGATATATGATATTACTTTTCTGCTTGACAGGTATGACATCTTTAGAATTATTGACTAATTTATTAACATTGTTTGGAACATAGAATGATACATTAAACATATTCTTACACATATCTTTTAAAAAATTCCACTTGTGGATTGTTTACTATCAATTTTCATTTCCTTTAAACCATTATAACTCTTTTTAAATTGTCATAAAGTATTGTTTATTTGTTCCATTTTATAACCAAAATCAAGCAATTCCTTGGCAAATATCTCAATATTTTTTAATTTAGCACTTTGGTAATGGCAATTTTTCATCATGAAACAAAAAAAATCTAAAACTTGCCACCTTATGCATAATTGGTACTTTTGATTTACAATTTATATATCCCCTTTTTTGCAATTGCTTGATTATTAATTTATAATTTAATATCCCATTCCTTTTCAATAGTTCATTTCAAGCCATTCAAATTATTTAATTCCTCTGTAAGCAAATTTATAGTTATTAGTGTATTAGTATTTCAACAAACAAAAACACCATCCACATACCTTTTGTAAATTTTAATATCTTTAATATTAATATTTAATTTTAATAACTTTAATATTTTTTACAAAAGATATGTGGATGATGTTTTCATTTGTGGAAATACTAATACTATAAATTTGCTTGTAGAGGAATTAAATAATTTGAATGGCTTGAAATGGACTATTGATAAGGAACAGGATAAAAATATTAAATATTTGGATAATTATTACAAGAGATAACAGTATATTAAATTATAAATTAATAATCAAGCCATTGCAAAAAAGGGGATATATAAATTGTAAATCAAAAGTACCAATTATGCATAAGATGGCAAGTTTTAGATATTTTTTGTGTCATAACAAAAAATGATGTCATTACAAAAGTGATAAACTGAAAAATATTGAGATATTTGCCAAGGAATTGCTTGATGTTGGTTATAAAATGGAACAAATAAACAATACTTTATGTCAATTTAAAAAGAGTTATAATGGTTTAAAGGAAATGAAGATTGATAGTAAACAATGGATATTTATTTCATTTATTTCAAATCCACAAGTGGAATTTTTTTAAGGATATATATAAGAACATGTTTAATGTATCATTCTATGTTCCAAACAATGTTAATAAATTAGTCAATAATTCTTAGAATATCATATCTGTCAAACAAAAGAGTAATATCATATAACAATTTTTTTATGACTGTATGTTATCATATATAGGTGAATTGAGGTGCAGTATTGAGAAGAGATTAAAGGAGCATGAATTGTTATACGTGTAACAAGTAAGAATAATGGTGGTTTAATGACTGCTTCAGTTTTCATTGATCATGAAAAAATATGCAAATATAAATTTAAATTTGATTTTGAAAATGTGAAAATTCTTCATGAAGAGAAAAACCATAATAAAAAAAAAATTAAGTAGGAAATTTTTATAAATAGGAATAAAATACATTTAATAAATAGTCAAACTGCTAACATTAAAATATAGGATTTGAATTGATGAGTTTGCTTCTGCTTTTTTTTTTTTTTAAATTTAATGGCAGTTGAGGAAGGTTTAAGAAATTAACATACTTCTGCAGATTTAAAGAGTATTTTTAATAGTTTATTACCTTAAATTTATTATTTTTATTATAATTAAAATTTTGTTTTAATTACAGAACATTTTATTTATATTATATATATATATATAAATAATAGTCTTGATATGTAGAAGTAGCTTTTATAATTAGTCAGGCTTAGAATTTATTTTTTAAGTGGCTGGCCACTGTTAACTCATTGAACCATCCAATATTGGCCAATAAATGAATACATTTATTTTTAGAGAGAGAATAAAACAAGGATAAAAAATTACTTAAATTCCCACTACTTACATATTAATTAGTAAGAATGGTATGCAACCTACTTTTTTTACTGTTTCTCTATGAGAATATTTTTGTGACATTATTTTGCTATGGAGTAGACTATTTAAAGTGTATTTGCATTTTTTTAAATCTACATATACAACGACTTTTAAGTAGCTGACTGAAAACAGGCTTTTTCAGCATTATCCCATTGAAAAATAGTGAAGAAAAACATATTCATCAATCTTTCTAATTACTAAATGGTGAGTGTTGACTGGTTTTCAACCATTCTTTATCCTTTAGTTAAAAATAGTTAAATATTTAATTTATTAACCAATATTGAATCTTAACTGAGCTAATGTGAGCTGTCTATTTAAAAAATACAAAGTATTTATTAAGTTTCATCTGTAACAAATTTTAATTCAAGTTATAAATATAACAAATGGTTCCACTACTATCATATCATTGATTGTGTTATGATTGAGCTAAAGTAAAAGATGCCCTGTAAAAAAAACTGGAATATATATATATATTAATGCTTTTGTATAATATATCAATCCATTACGTAAATGAGAATAAAAATTAAAGTATTTATTAAATTATATGTATTTATTGTGGTACTATAACTAATATAGCTGCTTTATAAGTTCATTTTTGTCTTTGAGTCTAACTGAATCAAATTTGAAATTTATTTTAAAGCAGATTTTAAATGTTTCCCATTGTCTAATCCATAGCTAATGTAATTGGTCATTCAATTATTGATTGATTAATGAGTATTTAACTAATCTTAGAAGAACATTTAAGCTTCTTCTCTAAAGCAATTGGATAAAATAATAGATGATATTTCTCCTTTCCTGTTTTAAATGGCCTTGTCTATATCTATAAAGCTCATATATAACTGTCTACCTGAATTCATTCTTATATCCATAAGTTGTGTAACTACAAATAAACTATCTCCTATATGCCTACCTGACCTAAAACCTCCTTGCATTCCTCCCACTACACTATTTTCTTTCATCCATTTTGCAACTCTTCCAGCCACCATATATGAAATTTTTTTATATAAAACTGATGTTATCGCTATTGGTCTATAATTGTTTAACTTTCTATGATCCTTACCCTTTCCTTTAAATAATAATCTTACTCTTGTATTATTCCAACTACCTGGAAAAACTCTCTTCTGTGACATCTTATTAAAACATGATAATAGCTTTACTTTTGACCTATGCCCTAAATTCATTACTATCTCTGCTGCCCATCCATCTAAACCTCTTGCCCTTCCACTTTTCAATTTCTTCTCTGCCTCATTCAGTTCATTTTCTGTAAAACTAATATTCCCATTACTATATGCTTTTCTATCCCACTATCTTTCACTTCTAACATTTTTTAAATATCCATTATATATCTATTCAAATTTTTTTCTAATTCTTCTCTAGAGCTGCACTCGATTCCTTCATCATCTAGTAATTCTATCTCTCCCCTACATTTCTTTTAGTGTAATTCCAAAATTTTTTACTTCCATCTCTTCCACTTTTATTAATATCCTCCAATTCAATTTCATTCTCGCACTATAATTATCTATTTAGCTAACTTCTTCTTTTCTAAGTACTTTTCCCATTTAGCATTAATATCTTTTTCACTTTCTTTGTTCTTAATAGCACACTTATATTCTCTGCATATTTTTTTCTCTCTTTTACACTTTTATTAGCTCTCATTTTTTATTACTTTTATTCTTTTGAATATTCTCACCTAATACTCTATTTGCCATTTTTTCTATTTTATCACACATCCTTATACTCATCTCCAACCAACTCTTCCATGGTTTTTTAAACTTGTATTTTATACTCTTCCAACTCATTCTTCTCATTTACTCTCCATCCATATCTTTCACTATTGTTTCTACTTTTATTTTTATTCTCCATCACATTAGTAACCATTTTGATTACAAAGAAATTATGATCACTATTACATACTCTCATTTCATTATCAAATACCTTAATTTCCCATACTTTATTTATTCCTTTATGTGATGTGATGAAATGCACTGTGACTTCTCCCCACACAGAATCAGGAATCTCCCAGAAACCATGCCCAGAGAAACCCATCAGCCACCCCATTTTCTTCCTCCATTCCCTATCCCAAGCCCTCCCATAATCTGCTTCATCTCACTTCCACAACATAATCCCCACCAACTCCACGACCTTTAATTCAGATATGACATGATACTGTCACCATGTGGCAAATATCAGAAATAGAGAACATAGCAGTTCTTTCCATTTCACTTTGGAAAATTTTTGCAAATGATGTCACACATACTTCTGTAAAGTCTCTAGTGGGCTGCATGTAATTTTTTTTTTACTTACCAATACATGACATACTGATAATAGAGAAAAGTATTATAACCATACTTGAAAATGATTTTCTATTTTGAAGAAATTTTATTAAATAAAGCTTTTAAATATTTTAGATAATTTTAAGATGGTGTCAGGTGCAGTATGTATGTATGTGTACATGTAGATTTGAATGTGACTGGATTTTGTTCTCACAATAACTTGAAAAAGAAACAAAATATTTTGATCAAATTTTGATGTCACAATTTTTGTAGTCTAACTTGACTTGAAAACTAATGTATCATGTGAAAAAAAGTTACTTGACAAAAAATATTCAGATTCACAATGTAAGATATTTTCGTTTAAAATAATTTTCCATAAAATTTATTATTTGCAAATAATAAGCCGAACTTAGGACAACTAATTAATTATTCATGTATTTTATAAAAAAAAAAAAACTTTATTTGACAAGAAGTTATATAATACTACAAACCAAATAGGTTCTGTTCGATGCACTAAATTTTCAAGATGTAATGCTTCCAGACATGTACTACTTGTTTATAAAATTAGACATTTTTGTGTAAAATTTAGATTTTTTTTAGATATATGCATGAATTGTGGGATACATATGATGTTATTCTCTAGTCATAAGTAAAATATAAATAACAAAAATATATATTAATAGGTGAATAACAGTTATGCACAGTTCCAGATAAGGTTTTTTTCTATTTTGTGTGAAACATTTATTTTACAAAAATGTTTCAGTAAATGAACGTTTTGTTATTTAAATGCTCTTTTATTTGGTTAAGTTTTAAATAATTCTTATCGGAAAAAAGTTATTGCGAATGTTTATAATGTAATTACATGCAACGAAGCATATAATTCTTTATTTAATTAAGATATCGATTTTTCTTTTAAAAACGTAAATAACATTTGTTTGTTTAAATTTATAAATTAATTTTAACTAGATTTAAAAATATATATATATATAAATTCAGTTCTTAAATGTAATTGAAACAAAATGCATTATGTAATTCGAAGTTTTTCCTTTATATATATAGTTTTAAAATAAAAAAGTTAAACACACTGAAAACAAGTGTAATGAAATAAAAACCACATTGAAATAATAATAGTGGAAAAAATGAAATAAAAATTAGTAGTAAAATATTTATCCCTCTCGACATTTTTAACGATATGCACTAAGTTTTCTTATTTTAAAATTAGTAGATTGCTAATCGGAATAAAGTATTTTATTTTTATTTGATTTTATCTTTTTAAAAATTATTTTATTTTTATTTTTATTAATATCACGTGTGAATATAAATATATTAAGAGAAATGAAATCCTAACACAATGTAATGATTGCGGGAAAAAAAATCCATTTAAAGATATGTTGTAATACGAAAATGTTTCAATTTTTTTTAGCTTTCTAGCTATAACGATAATAAAATAATTATATTAATATTTAAATCAATTTAAACTTTATATGTGGATTATAAGTAATATGACAATCTTTAATTTAATAACTGAATAGTAATAATCATTAATATATGTATCTAAAATGGATGTTGTCAAAGATGTGTGTACAGGAAATTTGACAGTTGTAGATTATATCATAAGAGATATTGAATCTACATTCACTAAGTCTTATTTATATTAGACTGGATATATAAAGAAAATGAAGAATTTAGATTTTCTACAAAAAAATACATTACCATAAAATTAAGCATGATTATTATGGTAAAGGTAGTCTTCTTTTATACTGTAATAAGTGCCATGTCAATGCTTACATTAGAAGAATAAAAAGCAGATAAAAGCTTCAATTAAGCACACAATCATGAAATATTAAAAAATTAAACAATTTCCCCAGAAGAAATGAAATAAATCTTCGTAAAGTAATGTATTTTGTGAAATAAGTGGACATTTGTTGTTTATGGATTGGTATGTATTTAGATTTAGAAAGTAACCTTGTGAGCGGATTCTGCTATTGACTTAAATGATTCTTTGGTTATTAATTTATTTTTCTTTTATGGAATTGATCAACATTGTTGATAAAAGTTGATATCGAATAATAATTAATATTGTATTAAATATGCAGATATATGGGTAAAGTTATATCATGTCTCGTGTTAACTAATATTTTAATTATAATTTACTTTATCTGTTGTTCTTGCAAAGTAACTTCTGCAATTTATCACAGTGTAAAGTGTGGATTTGAGTGCCAAAGATTTATATTTAAACTCAACCTGCCACTTCTGATGAGTAGATAACATGTGACTTACTAAATAACTAACCATTTGGTTTTCTTTTTATTTTGTATACTTGAATGATTGTTGATTAAAATGACATAAATTGGTAATTATCATTTTATTTAGTGTTGTCATTGAATCACCATTTCACTAAATCTTATAACTGTTGAGAGCAAACAAGTTTTGATGACCATAGTTGTTTTTTTTTGATGAGAGAAGGACAAAAATTATAAATTGCCTTTATAGTTTTATATCAGTGAGTCAAAAATTCACTAATGATAACTACATTTATTTTGAAAAATAATTTTATGCATTATTAGCAATATAAATTTCAAAAAATATTAAAGCTTTCTTTTAAATTAAATTATTTTTTTGAAATTATTTTCACTTATTAGTCAATATAGAGTTATGAATTAATATTTTTATGCTGAGATATGTTTGAGTATTGGAATGTATTTTTTATTGTTTACTCATTTGAGAAAGTGAAAGATAATAATGATATGATAATACAAATAAAATTCAAAAGTGAGAATAATTATTTTTAAAAAAATATCTATTTAAACTGCAAAGGATATGGAAAAAATTGAGCTATATTTTATGGTAAATTACAGGAAAATATTAGAGATTTTTTAATATAAAGATTATGTTATTTTTTATTGAGTAATAGTAAGCTATTGTATTTCCTTATTTCATAAGTTAGATATGTAAAAGAATAAAAAAATAAATATAGATAGATAGACAAAATAAAGACAGTGAGACAAAATCAGTGATAAAATAAAACCTGTAAACAGCTATTTGTGCATATTAATTAAATGCTAACAATAGATTAAGGATATATCATCATCCATTGTAAAGAAAAAATAAATAGATTTAATAAATAGATTTTATAAACCTATTAATAAATAACTATTATTTTTTTTTTAAGATCAAAAACTGCCCATTCATTTCAACATATAAATAATCCTTCACACTAATTTTTTAAAATAAATCTTATTTTATTTTATAAATTAAATTATTACTCCAGGTTATACATTTTCACCTATGTTTTAATCATCTTCTGTGGTGATTTTCAGTAAATGAATTTTTCGATTCATCTATTGGAGTAAAGATACTAGACAAAGGAATATATTTTGAAAATGTCCACATGAGCTGGTCGAAACGTAAGTAGAGATATATAATAATATTCTACACACATGAATAGAGGAAAAAAGTCAAGTTCATAAAGTAAAATAAGATTTTTTTTTTGTTTATATATATACAAGTGTAACCTCTGATTGTGTTGACTGGTCTCCTTTGAGATCGATATGTAATTGTCCTTCCTTTTGTAAATGATTCTTATGGTTTGTGAATAAAATTTCCTTTTGAAAGATAAAAATAAGATTTATTTAAAAAATGAGTTTGTGAAATATTATTTATATATAATTAATAAAGCAATATCGGTAGATTGATTATTATTATTATCATTATATTTTGCTATTTGCAAAAATCTGATTATATACCCTATATATTAAAAAATACAATAATATCAAGCGTTGGTGGCTGAGTGGTCAGCACAGCCACCTTACAAGCAGTTGTCCCGGGTTCGTTTCCCGAGCGATGCTTTGACACTTGAAAAAAAAAAAAAATCATAGATTTATATTTGTAATGTTTTTTTTCTCGGCTTTTCTTTTTCTGTCTTCACTTTTTTGTATAAAGTCCATATAAAATATTTAAACTTTGTTCTTTTCATATATACTTTTCGATCGATAACTCAAGCATTGATTTTATGTTGTTTCTGATAAGATTTTACTCGTTAAAGATCAAGTACAGTACTGCATCACCTTCTAAAGATGCAGAAGTCAGAGCTCTTGTGTTTGTTTATCCAAAGTAATTAAGCAAACAGACACAAGAGCGAATAGCTTTTGAGGCAAATTAGACTAGGCTTATTTTTTAAAAATAAAATTGCAAATTTAATTTAGCTATATAACTGAGTATTCCTATGGAATGAGATTTTTATGAAAAATAATTAACTGAGTTAGATTAGTTTTTTTCTTTTAAGATTTCAATAACAACAACAAAAATAAATGTTTTGTTTTAAATAAAAATAAACGTAATTAAAAAATAAATAAATAAAACGGAGAGCAGTCTAAAGCGCAGCTGCATGTTGCAGTCTTGTATCTGTTATCACGAGTCTTCGTGAGTATTTGTTTAAAGTAATAAAGTCTACGTAAAAAGTTCCCATTTATATAAAAATACTTCGATTATATACATTTTATAGATTTATTTTTCTATCTTTTCTACATCAGTTTTTTTTATTTATTTTAAAAATAGCTATTTAAGTGATTTTATATATAGGAATAAACAAACACATTAATAAGAAGGTAACGGGGGAGAAGCAATATAAATTATCTGACAGTAATAAAAGTCCATGCAATCGTCCAGCCACTATAAATAATAAAAAAATATAGCATTAAGTTTTTACCCAAAAGCAGATAAAGTCACTAAACAGTAGAGTGTTAAAACTATATGATTATACTTGATTATCATTGATGTTAGTTTATAATTTATTTATTTCAACCACTTAATAGAATATATTCCTGCATCTCAATATTTACTGCTAAAGGATGCCTACACAAATAGTAATAAAAACCTCTAATGTAATATTGAAAGTAAGTATAGCAATCTTATATATTTTAAAATTGAATTTATTTTACTATATACAATTAAACTATTTGCTTATATACAATTAAGTTATATAGAATAAGTAAAATCAATATGCTTTAAAATTCAAACCAGAACCTAACATGTTATGTTTACTAGATTAAAAGTGTATTTCATTATTTTTTCCTTTCAGGTCTCTGGATATAAGTAACTGTTGCATCACTATGTAGAAACTAGTTAAGTGATAAATGTGAAATACTAAATCCACATTTCACTTAAGCCATATTGGAATTCACAAATTACACAATTTTTTGAAAAAATATCAAAAATGTTAATTTTTGGAAAATATCTTAAATCTCTATATAATACTACTACCACCAGTATTTGTGGCACTGTTGAACAGAATAAATAACACTGTTTTGGAAAATTGCCTTGATCCATATAAATCTGAGCAGTGATAACTATTTTTATTGTCTTGTGTCACTAATCAAAAACTCTTGCCTAATGGATTACTAAAGATTAAATTTAATATTAAGTTATTAAAGAAGCAATAATGAATAAAAAATTTCTTTATCTGATTCACATAATTTACAAATTGTATTAAAGGGTAATCTATGAATCTTGTTGACAATTATTATAGTTGGGGAATTCTTAGAAAAAAAATTGATTTCATGACTTATTATTATATATATTTGTAAAGAAGTGTATATAGTATATGTAATTGTGGGGCCAATAAATTTTTGCCATCATTTTATATCAATGTGCTACCCTCTGATGACAAACTTCAACTTACAAATATAAAATGAGACAGTTTACATTTGATTCTTGATTTTCTTTATGAAGTGTTATATTTTTGTTGTCATTCTATATTTTCTTTATGCATCTGAATTTGATAAGTAATATTACTAATTTTATCAAACTTCCAATTACACTCAGATGTTTACAAAACTAAAATTTGGTAAGATTAATAACAGATTTCATTTTATGTATAAAAGTCAAAATCTCACATGAGAGGATGATGTATTGACATGAACAGTGTGGGAAAAGATTACTAATACCATGATTAAATATATATTAAAACATTATTTTAATTAACATTTATATTTATAAATATATAAAATATATTTTTTATGACTATTTGTGTACAATTAGTAATTTTGTACTAATATTTTACCTGAATCATACTTACCATTGTTTGAATAAAAATTTAAAAAAACAAAAACATTAGATCTATTTAAATATTAAAGAGAATGGAGGATGATAATAGATAAATAATCTGATTTATAATTAAGAAGTACATTTATTAGTGGTTTTAAGAATTTTTTTTCTAAATATTAGATAACTTAAATGTATCATTATATTTGTATATACAAAGAAAAAACCATGTATGTGTTTTCTTATATGCATATATTTTTTATGATTTTAGACAAGAAAACTAATGTAGACTAAAAAAACAAAAACCGTGTTTTTATTTTTAAAATTGCTTTAGTCTATTTTTACAGCATGATATCTATTTATGAAAATTCAGATTTTTTCTTGGATGTATAGTTGAAATGAATACTTTTATTTTGTACGTTCACCCTCTGTTTTTAATATTGTTTATTCTAGATATGAATTCAATAAACAAAATTAGTTTTAAAAATAAAATATTCAATGTGTAAAAAAGAAAAAAAACAAGTTAATTATAAAAAAAAATTAAAGGTTTTGTTTTAGCCTGTAGGTTATAAAACATTTTGGATTGAATGAATAATGATTCTTTCAGAATGTATTATTTTTCATATGTATCTTAATCACAATTTTAAATAATGAAAACTATTTTTTAAAAATTAAAAAATTGACATTAAAAAATTCAACAAAATTTTGGAAGAATAACTTTGAGAAGAGGCATTTTTATTTACTTTATTTTCTAATATAAACAACATTTTTCTTGACTATTTTTTCTAAAAAGTTACAAAAAAAAAACCCAAATAAAAACAAAGTATAAATATCATTTACATATTTAGAAATGAAAATATAATAATATTATAAAAAATAAATAATAAAAAGATAAATTATATAAACTTATTTCATTCTCATATTGCAAACAAAAGTCAATGCAGCAGAAGCTTATGAATGTCTAGTCACCATTGATATAAGTAATGTGCTTTCTTAGAAGTAAGCATTTACTTTATTTACTGTAAGCTTAAGTAATCAAGGGTCAATAAATAGTTATTCTATTCTTAAACAAGTTCATGTCTATTGGATTTTCAATGAGAAGTCGTGGATTTCACTCCCACATAATTAGAAGCCACTTTTCTTTATTTGACAGTTCACAATCTAATAACATGAGATTAAAAATTACCTTTGGGGTTGAACACCAGAGAACTTCATCTCTACCTATATAAGTGACACACTATATCAATAATATTTAATGATCTTAGTATATATTATCGATACACCTTTAATCCCATTGGCAAGAATAGCTAAACCAAGCAAAGAATTACATGACTTTTTTTTATATTTCCAACATCTGCATTAAGAGCAGTGATTTACTCGGGTTATTTTTTCTCCAGAATCATACTACACTATTACTAGACACTATAAAATCATCAGACTAGTTTCTAGTTATTAGCCTTCTTTACTAAAAAGCATTAATAGCTTTAGCATTTATACATCTAATTAATTATCTTTACATCTTCATTATTAAAAGTTGAAATGTAAAAATAATTTGGAAGATCTGAATTATAACAGTTAAACATGGATTTTAAATCACGTTATTGTATTAGATATATAAAAAGTGGATGCTTTATGTGTTGATGTAAAAATATGACGTCTTCAACAAAGAAGACAGAAATTAGGCTGGTAATTTGGGATATAGCACTGCTACTTAATGATTAATCAAGATTACTGTGGATTACTCTGGACTAAATTAATTCTTCTGAAACAGTTGTTAAAAGTATGTACAGTAAGTCATGTGAAGCTTTTCTTGGTATATATATATATATATTCGTACAAAGATTTTTGAGGTCTACAGATATTCTATTTTGCAGGTTCATCTATGTATGACTTTGATTTTAAGTGATATTTCTGCTTGATCGCACAAGACATCAAATGGGTAATATCATAAAAATTGTTGTAGAAGTATTGTAAATACTGACTTATAACAATGTTAAGGTTCCAAATATATTATTTATATATATATCATTTATTCTAATGATGTGCATTGTTTGGTGCAGTGACAAAATGGTGGACTGGAGCATTGCCAGTAAGCTCAAACTTTTTATAAATTGCTGAACATTAAACCATTTTATTATTATTTATTTACTCTAGTAGATATCTGTGTATGCACATGCAAATGTGTATGAAGAGAAAATGCAAAACTGAAACTTTATTGTCTTAATCAGATAGTGAAATAATTGCTTTGTTGATGTCTGCTGATTTTTGTTGCAGCAGCTTAGATGTATGTCAAATAGCTTTCTTTATAAATACAAATTTATCATCAAATTATCAGTTTAATGTCAATATCACGTCAAAATGATGAACTTCTAACACACTTCTCTGTCTCACCGTTTACACTAACGGCATTTTTATAAATACCCGAATAATTGTCGAAATTTGAGAATAATTTGTCATTTGTGCGTGGTTGATGCAATTAAATTACGTTCTACGCAAACAACATTGTTATTTTATTATCTTACTTTAAATAATAAATGCAAAAATCAACTAATACAGATGTGAAACTAAATTCTTTCAGGATAAAATTTAATTAAGATTTCAACGACATTCTGATTGTTACAACCTTAGAAAACTTTATTTAATTTATAAACTTGATTGCCTTTTTCTGTTATTGTAGGTTTAACATTTTAACAGCTTTTCTATAAATGTCACTTTTTTTTTGATTAATTATAGCGTCAAAATCTTATTAATAAATTGAAGACTTTTGACAAAGATTTTCTCTTATATATACCATTGTAATGTGTATTTTAAAAATGACATTTATAAGGCAGTGAATTATGATTCAAATTCAACCAGACAAATCTTAGAAATTTTTTCAGGTCCCAAGCGGATATAAGATAAGATCTTAGTTTTAAGTAATTGTCTTACAGCTATAACAGTATTGGTCAATAAATGGATATCTAGTTCAATAAATAATTATTGTAATATGATGTCATCTTTATCACATAGAGGAAAGGTATAATACTTCTACAGATTATATCATGGTTTACTTTATCTTTTATTATCTATTTAGCTAAGTTTAGATTTCTGTTTGGTTGCTAAAGTAACCATTAGTTTAATAGAATTATGTATTTTAAGAGGAAAATTTTATTATAATCAACTTAATTAAATTTTTTTCATTATTTATTATTATAGATTTTTTAAATAAAACTGAATAGTACTGGAAAAATATTCCAATACTTTTTTTTATAAAAAAAAGTTGATATTTGTGAGTTTTCTGGATTACCAAGATAGTGGCCAAAATTTTTGTTAAATATACAGTTTTGAGGGCTTACCCAAATGGCTGCCCATATTTTTGATAAATTTCATTAACAATCTTCTGACATTTACAAAATTAACATTAAATTAAAAAAAAAAAAGAAATAAATTCCGATAAATTTCATTAACAATCTTTATTTCAATTTTTTGTTTTACTTCCCCCCAAAACATTTACAAAATTAATGTTAAATTTTTTCTTTTTTTAAAAAAAACTCCAATAGATTTATTATAATTTTGTTTTTTACTCCTCCCAAAAACATTGTGGAGGGCCTATAGTCTCCTGAAGCTGTGTTTGTTTTGTTAAATTAAAAAAACAAAGTAATAAATTCTGAAAAATTAACTGACAATCTTTATTTAAATTTTTTTTATTTACTTCCTGAAAATGGGATAGTTACATTTACAAAAAATGAATAAAAGGCCTACAATTTCCCAAAGATATGTTTTGCATTGGTGGTCGAGAGGTCAGCACGACTGCCTTGCACTTGCAGGCAGTTGCCCAGGTTGCGGGTTCACGTCCCGGCCGATGCTATGACACTTAAAAAAAAAAGATATGTTTATTGTATTTACAAAAAATAAACCATATAATAATAATAATACAATATTTACAAGTTTGTTCATATCATAGGCACGCAATTTGTAATGGCTTCCAAAATCACTGCAGATATTTCAAAGGCCTATAATCTCCTGAAGATCTTAATTGTTAAATTAAAAAAGAAAATTAGTGTAAAATTTTAAAAATAATAATAAACATTAAATTCCATATAGATTCTAATAAATTTCATCAAGAATATTTATTTTTAATTTTTTTTTAGTTATATTACAATGTGGAAGTGATTGTAACTTTTGATTCAGCATATTTTTTTTTAGCCACAGTTTTCTTTTTTTTTTTTGTAAATTGTGATGCTGATCAAAATTTGAGATATCTCTGACACAGAACAGGATGCAGCGGAGTATGCTGCTGACATAAATAAATCGTAAATATTGTGTATATATATATTAACCATCTGGGTTACATGACACAACAACATAGTTATGTGTGTACACATATATATATAAAGTAAAGAAAAAATAGAAATAAACACAAACATAAGATTAACAAACATAAAGTTTGTAGATATTTTTCTACATTTTCCTGAGATAAAAATAGTAAATAAAGGGTTAAATATTTTTAAATTTAAACAGAATTTTATTATAGATTATGTCTACTGATAATTGTAAAAATATCTATCTTTGAAACTCTTTTAGTTAATGCTTGTATACATTTCTTTATTTATTTTTAAAAATCTTTGTAGATTAAAAATTCCAAAGGATTTAAGTAAAACATGTAGATCATATCTTTGGTAAAATTTCAGAGTTGCTTCTAAAAGTAGCTTGCAATTAAAAGTGATTTGAAAAGATTAAAATTAATTTTAAAGAAGATAAGAATTAGACAGATTGAAAACGGCCTGCAGTGTGTTTTTATCACCTCAGATGATTCTATAAAAGGGCTGATAAAAAAATATTTCAGTCTGGATTATAATATTTGTAAGAGCTGACCAGAAGAGTCTGGTTTTTAGTTGGCTAATAACTAGCTGCAAAGTTGGCTAATATATTTTATGAAGAGTTGGTAACTGTAGCAAAGAGTGAGCACAGTAAAGCTAGTTGCAGAGATGGCTAGTAGAATTAAACAGAGTTACCATGAAGATGCGGCTGGAGTCAAGAAAGAAGAAGAAACTGCTGTATAATTCACTGCTAGATTTGACTCACATGAGGTCCAGATCAACTTCTGATGAGTCTAGCCTGCTTAAATGTGTTCTAAGAAGACAGCTGATTGCCTGAAACGATTCTAGACAGAATGAACTCATGGAATGCCAACCATACCTGAATTATTTTGTTCCCAATGTGACTGTAAACCAATCTCACTTAGACAAACAAGCTTACCAAGAGATAGCTTGAAGAATTGGTATACATATGCTGCTATTCATCTATGTATGCAGAGAAGCACAGATAAATGTTTATACAAAAGTGAGTTGTTTTAAAATAATTCATTTAAAAAACATTTTTAAATTTTTAATATTTAATATAAAGATGTTATAATGAGTTAAATGCAACCTATGATAGCATTTTATATAATAATGAAATTTTAATTGCTTCGGACTAAGCCGCCATATTTAATTTTTTAAAATACTGGCCTGAGACACAATTTTCACAATAACTTCAGTTTTAAATTATGTTAGAGCAAAAACAATTACATTGTTCTGAAACTAGAAAAATTAAGGAAAACAATAAGCATAAAATAAATAGTGATACCTATATAAAAAATAAGGAAAAAAGAAATTTTCACATCCGAAATAATTATTATTTTATTGTTTGTTCATAATTTGGAAATTAACATTAACTAAAATTCAAATTACACATTCAGTGATAATTTCTTTGTATTCCTCACAAAATTAACTTTCTAAACATGTATAACATGTCTTACCTGAGATAATCCACAGCTTCACAATCTCCAAAAGAAGTCGGATATGTCTTCTTCATTTTTATCTTGTACTCCAAATGTTCTAAATGTCAAAGGCATCTATAAAGAAAAAGATTCATCCTAATAAAATATACAAAAGAAATCATCATAGCAATTGGCTTCTTATCTATCTAAAACTAGAAATTGTAGGCTACTGTCTATATCACTGATAAAATGAGTTTCATCTCTTCATTTTATATTTTTTTTTTGTACATCAGTGATGTTTATATTCTTTATGGACACTAGTGATGTTTATATCCTTTATGCACACAAGTGATGTTTATATTCTTTATGCACAGAAGTGATGCTATCTTGTTATATTTATTGTATCACATAGATATAATTTATTTGCATATAGTCCATTTGTTAGCTATAGACTTGAAAATAATGTTATGAAATATATAGCAAAACCAAAGCATGAGCAAGAATAAACAAAAACATAAACAAGAATCAGAATTTGATTATATGCAATCTTTGTATACATTTGATTATTTCTTTTATAACTCATTACTTGTAAACACAAACATATATAAACATAATTATAAATAATAAATTATTATACTTTTTGAAAATCATTATTTTTATAAAATAAGAATCAGAATTTGATTATATGCCTGTGTATGGGATCTTTGTATACCTTTGATTATTAGTTTTATAACTCATTAGTTGTAAACACAAACATATTATATAAACATAATTATAAATAATCAATTATTATACTTTTTGAAAATCATTACTTTTATAAAAAATAAGTAGATTAGTATAGGTAGAAATTTAAAAAATTATGATAGATATGAATTCTATATGAGCATAAATAAATATATAACTACAAACTAACATACAGTAATTTCAAACTAAAATTAATAAAAAAGAATTTTTTTTTTAAAAATTAAAAAAAAAAAATTAAAAATTTTACTTATGTGTATTATGTTGAAGCTCTATTGTAGGCCTTGTTTGGAATAACATGCTGAAAATGTTGACTTGCATTCGGTAAAAGTATTTTTTTTTATCGCTTCATGGTAATTACAAAAGTTATCAAAAAAGAAAAAAATTTAAATACTGTGGTTGATTAAAACCATTGCAAAAAATCCAAATTTCAACCGATTTTTTTGAGATAAACATTGTTTGAAAGCTAAGACATTGAGCTATCAAATGCCCATATTTTGATTGACATCATGCTTATACTTTTTACATCAGTAAAGAAAGAAAATAACGTCATCGATGAGCGCTCAAAGAGCGCATGCAGTGCCAACAGAGCACAAGAAGTTAAATAATTTCTTTGGTTTAAAATAACATTTGAATCTATAGCTTAAAATAAAACAAGTAATAACTTGCTTGAGTCAAACATCTAAAAGCAAGGATCAATTCAAAGATGATTTGATATACATATTTATATAGAAATTGTTTTTAGTAATTCCTTTTAAAATGACATTAAAAAAATATAACTTAAAACACAAATAATATTGCTTGAATTATAATTAGGAGTCAAGAATAATTCATTGACCATCCTATTTTAGACTATGAAAGAAAAAGATACATTTTAAATTTAAAGAATTTTTATCTTAACTGTAAAAAAAAAGTTGATAGTATATATATATATTTAAAAAAACAACCAATCTGTAAAGATTAGAACTTAAATGATTGAAGTTTATGTATTTTCAACAAAGAATAATTGTGAAAATAATTTCTAATAATTTTATTGTATCAATATGTCAATGCTTGTCAAATAGGACATATATGTAAAATGTAATCATTTTTGTCATTATTGAATATCAATTGAAATATATTAATTATATATTACAAATCATGCATCTTTGCATATATATATATATGTGTGTGTGTGTAAACCATCATGTAATAACTTGAATTTTGTATTAATCACATATATGTAAATCACAATGAGATAATTTATTATTGTATGTTAATCAAAATCAAAAGGGTCAATTGATATGCATAGCCTTATTCTAGACTTTAATATCATTTTTTAAATTTTTATTGTCAATAAACTTTTGTTCAAATATGAAAATTATTCCAGTGGTTCTAAATATTTTTAGAATATCTGTTTCCACCATCTCTTGATCACATACAGTAATAGAGCTTGTGTTCTTCTGAGTTAGATTCATGTATAATGGCTGATATATAAATGGAGGTGTATATTAATGCTTTTGGGCATCCAGAGATGATCAATCATCATCCTGATTGACCAAAAGAGAATACTCTTTAAAGCCCATGCACTACATTTTATCTTAATTTAGTCTTTATTAGAATTTAATTTTATAGTTGACCAATGCATTAATGGCACTAAGTGGCCAGAGCATTGATGATGATCAGCATGTTTTAATGGCCCAGCATTATTAATTTTTTCTGGTTATGTATTCTTATGGATTAGCACTTATTGTACATCCAAACTATGGTTTAAATAATTGCCCAAGCTGGAAAAGGCTCAATAGCTAGTTAGCCTGAACTACAGAAGACCCATTTCCAATTCAGACACCAGATTGACTGTTATTTTATTATTAATCACTCATAATGATGAGTATTACTTCCTTCCTTTTATTTATAATGTTGCCTGATGAATTTAAAATTATATTTATGGTTGCTCTGAAGAGTTAACTGATCTATTATGATCTAACTAACTGATTTCAGATATCTCTATTGATATCATGCTCTCTTTAATTCTACTTTTATTACTTATATATTTTTGATTATTAAAGATTATTTTAATAATTTTATATCTCATTTTAATTGACTGGAAGTAATAATTTGCCATCACCCCAGGTACAATCCCATTTCCATCTCTGATACCCCATCCGATTACAATATATATATATAAGGTTTATTTTTTGTAGATATAACTAACACATCTTAGGGAGATTGTAGACCCTTCACTCATTTTTTGTTAACATAACTAAACAATATTTGGGAAGTAAATAAGAAATTGAAATAAAGATTGTCAATTACATTTAGTGAAATTTATTCCTTTTTTTAAAATTTAAAATTAATTTTGTAAATGATGGAAGATTGTTAATAAAATTTTTCAAAAATAAGGGCTATCTTGGTTAGCCCTCGAAACTGTATATTTATCAAAAATATGGGCTGCCATCTTGGTACTTCTGAAAACTCACAAGTATCAAAAACTTTACATTGTAAAACACAGTACTACAAAAACTTTGTTTCTCCATTCAAATTCTTCACATTCATTTAAGAATACTTTTGATATTTTCATGCTATTTCCAAAACTTCATTTGAAATATTCTATAATAAATTTATTTTAAATCTTTTATATATTAAATACATTTGTATAAAAATATTGAAATATTAATTCAAAGAGATAATTGCAATGTAGCAATAATAAGATGAAATAAGAAACTAGCTAATGATATAATCAAGTCCAAATTACTGTGAAAATATTTGCATTTATATTGATTTGTTGAAATAAAATAAAACATTTTTCTATTATGTTCAATTAAATCTCCAGTGATAATGAATGTAAGTTTTCCAATGTTTACTAATATCATTAAGATGCTTCATCAGCAAGTAATTATCATTAGTGAGTTCCCTACTTTATTTTTGCTATATAGCATGTATTCAAAACATACAAGATTTAAAATAAATTTATAATAGAATATTTCAAATAAAGTTTTGAAAATAATCTGAAAGTATCAAAAGCGCTCACAACTAGATATGAAAAATTTGAAAAACGAAGCATTTTTTTTTAGTAAAAGAGGTCTCTACATTTTGCATTTATAATTAATCATTTCCATAAATTAATTCTTGGTTTAGTTTATATATTTTTAGTGTTTATTAAAAACAATGATTAATTTTGGTTATTAATTTTCCACTTTTTCAGCCAATTGAAGAATTATTAACAATCACCTAAGTCATCATATAGCATTAATAAAACATGAAGATGATTGTTAAAGATAGTTGCAGTTCTGTACACTATAATGTAAAGTTGCTTTTATATATATATATATAAAAAGAGATATTGGAATACTTTTCAGCACTATTCTGTTTTATCCAAAACATCTATAATGATAAGTAATGAAAAGTTTAAAACAACTTAAGTTAAAATCAATGTTATAAATTGTAATATACATATATTCTGTGTCTAAAAGAAGGGGTGAAAAATTTAATAATATAGTACTAAATCAACTGAAGTTAAAATCAATACTGTAAATTGTATATACATATACTCTATGTCTAAAAGCAAAGGTGAATAATTTAATAGTAGAGTATTAATGGGCAAATAATAATACATTATCATTGTGTTGCCACTTCTTTAGTATAATTTGTTCTAGAATTTAAATATGGAGTTACAGCCATAAAATAATAAAGTCTCATATAATATCAAAATTCTTATGTATATATTTTTATATATTATAATTTATTAACAATATAAAAAAGTACTTATTAAATAGATAATGCACCTTTTTACATATAAAATCATTCTGTTGATAGCCATTATTTCTACAGAACCTATGACATATTATCTCTTTAATATATATATATATATATAATCACTAGATGGAGCTTTACCAATAGCCCACTATCAAGCTTTGTTTACATAAATGCTGAGAGAGATAGAATTCAATATCTCTTTCATTGTTCTCCAATCTTTAAACCATGGTTTCGAGCTAGCTGGCTCACATCAGTAAAGAGTACTAAGAATAAAAACTAGATCTAAACACCAACTCCTATAATCAGCATTTAAAAACATGTTTCTATCAGCTTGAAAGCATGAATTTTTCAGATATGTAAATATCTTCAAATCCAGTCAAACAAACTTGATAGCTATATGGGTCTAAATTCAGTTCAGTTGTACCATATAGTAAAAGCCTCTGCAATCTATATCATTGCAAAAACCTTCAAGGGTACATTTATGATAAACAAAACAAGTTATAAATTTAGTAACTTGCTTATAGATTGCATTTTATGATCACTAGATGGAGCTTTAGCAATAGCCCACTATCAAGCTTTGTTTACATAAACACTGTGTTTCTAGTCTTCCTAAGCTTTACTGACATGAGCCAACTAGCTCGAAACTATAGTTTAAGGTTGGAGAACAATGAAAGATATATTGAATTCTATCTCTCTCAGTGTTTATGTAAACAAAGCTTGATAGTGGGCTATTGGTAAAGCTCCATCTAGTGATCATAAAATGCAAGCTATAAGCAAGTCACGAAATTTATAACTTGTTTTGTTTATTATAAATGTACCCTTGAAGGTTTTTGCAGTGATACAGATTACAGAGGCTTTTACTATATGGTGAAACTGAACAGAATTCAGACCCATATAGCTATCTAGTTTGTTGACTGGATTTGAAGATATTTACGTATCTGAAAAATTCATGCTTTCAAGCTGATAGAAATGTGTTTCTTAAATGCTGATTGTAAGAGTTGGTGTTTAGATCTAGTTTCTAGTTTTCCTACCCTTTACTGACATGAGCCAACTAGCTTGAAACCATGGTTTAAAGGTTGGAGAACAATGAAAGAGATATTGAATTCTATCTCTCTCAACATTTATGTAAACAAAGCTTGATAGTGGGCTATTGGTAAAGCTCCATCTATGCAAGCTATAAGCAAGTTATGAAATTTATAACTAGTTTTGTTTATCATATATATATATACATCATTAAAAGACATATCTATATACATTATTAAAAAACTATATATTTTATTGGCATTAATTTTTATAGTTATGCAAGTATATTCATCACTGTTATTGGTTGTATAGCATAGAATATAATTATTATCATGTTTAATAGTCTCTCATACTAATGTTTATGAGAAAATATAATTTATAAAACATTTTTGAATGACTTTCCAAGCAGATTTTATTATTGATGTTTGTATAAATATGTATATCATGTATATTTTGTCATTATTCTTGTTAAGGAACAAAAATATCAAATGGTATAGATAAATAGAAGTGCTCACATGTAAAACAACTAATTTCATGCAGAAATAAAGAATATAATTATAAATTTAACATTACCACACTAAAATATTTTGAGGTAAAGCAATTATATGTAGAATATATTTTTATTTATGTGCAGAATAAACACGTTTGTGTGTATGTAGAAGCTTACATGTTTAGATTTTATTTAGGAAAAAATGATTTATCTTCTAGAATATTTGTTAAATTATTTATTAACAGGCTAATTTAAAATTGATTGAAAAACTATCTGAGAACTTTATAGTTTTAGGATTGTTTTATTTTAAATAAATATTTGTAAAATTATTTTACAACCCAAAAAATAAAAGTAATGCAATTAAAGATTGAAATTATTATTTTGTTTTTTCATTTTTAAACAGTGTTTCTAAAGTTTTATTATGCATTGATGACTAGTAATTAATTTATTGAGTGCACAGAAAGCATATGTAAATACTTTAAACAAACTTTAACCTGTGTTCAATGCACTTTAAAATTTGCAATAATCAAGCATATTTTGCCGATAGATAGACCTTCCAAACCATGGGACAAGATAGTGACTTTTATAAAGATAAGAGTGGCTGTCTTATCTTTAACATAAATGTACACTTATATAGATGAATCTGAAGTATCTTGATTTGGAAGCATGAAGTTGTTGTTTTCTCCACTGTTTAAGTCCACTATTGCCTTTACAAATTAACATATGCAAAATCTTGCGATTTACAGTGAGTTAATATTACAATCTTAATGTTAGAAACTCTATAAACTATTGAAAAGTAGTAATTAATTTATTGAGCACACAGAAAGCATGTGTAAATACTTTAAATAGGCTTTAACCTATGTTCAATGTACTTTAAAATTCATAATAATCAAGCATATTTTGCCAATAGAGGGACCTTCCAAACCATGACACAAAATAGTGACTTTTATAAAGATAAGAGCTGTATTATTTTTAAACCTAAATGTCTACTTATATAGGCAAATCTGAAGCATTTTGATTTGGAAGCATGAAGATCGTAATATTAACTCGCTGTAAATTGTAAGATTTCACATATGTTAATTTGTAAAGGAAATAGTGGACTTAAACAGTGGAGAAAACAACTTCATGCTTTCAAATCAAGATGCTTCAGATTTGCTTATATAAGTGGACATTTAGGTTAAAGATAAGATGGCTACTGTTATCTTTATAAAAGTCACTATCTTGTGTCGTAGTTTGGAAGATCCCTTTATCAGCAAAATATGCTTGATTATTATGAATTTTAAAGCACATTGAACACAGGTTAAAGCCTGTTTAAAGTGTTTACATATGCATTTATGTAAAAAATATTAATTTTAGCATTTTGCCTGGCCATAATCATGACAATCTCTTCCAATATTTCATGGACTAACTAAGAAATCCCAATGCATGATGGAGAATATTCTGTAATCCAGATATCATATGATAACAGGTATAAAGCTGAAATTTGAAAAATCCAGACACACTTCACAAATTTTTATTTCATTCAGGATCTAAACAGATTCAAATTTTTAATTAACCATTTGGTTTGTCAATACAGAATGATTGGCAAGACTAAAAAATTAGGTATTTGTTTTTGCCTAAATGACTTTCCATCATTTTAGAAAAAGGATAAATAATAACAAATAAAACAGAAAACATCAATGATGAATTAATGAATTTTTTATTTCAAGAAATCTCATTTATTACAGTCAACTGTTAGTGAAAAAATGGAAAAAATGTCACAACTTCAACAATAAATCACTGAACTTTTTGAATTGTAAGTAATGATAAATAGCTGGTATATTTTGGAAAATTATATTTATTAATTTCAAATAAGTTGTTGATGTTTATTTTCAAAAATATAATAAAATAATTGTTCTTTTACTTCAAAAAAATGTGCATATATAACTCTATATTGTGAATTTTTCTTGCCTTTAATTATGAAAGGAAAAATTTTAAATAATAATTTTTCAAGTCAAATATGCTTCTGTAAACTGGTCAATTGAAGAATTGCTGATTTTTTATTTAAAACTTAACAAGAATCAGTTTCTCATGAATAATAAACTCTTTCTTGAGCAGATATATGATCAGAACCATTAACAACATGGATTAAAGATCTATAAGTGAATAGAGTAATTATGTATCTCAAATTAAAGAAATAATGATGCTAATTCTTTGGATAAAATTATAACATTGGTTCTTAAAGAAGTGCAATATGTATTTTTTAATGCTAAATATTCGAATACCATTCAATGGATAATAGAGTAAGAAAGCTAAATATTAAAATGCCTCTCATAAATGATGGATTATCAAAGTAAGACTTAAGTATGATAAACATTGAAGTTATAAGCAATCTTAAAAATGAATGAAAATATTGAATATAGATTACCTTGAATTAACAAATATGCTAAGTGAGATTTATTAATCTTTATGTTTTGTTCCAGAAATGATTATATTACAAAATGAAATTATTTGTGCTTTACATAATCCGTGATTGCTGTTATTTTAAAAGTGTTTGTAAATTCCCAAGAACTCTGAAATATTTTCATGTATCAATATTTCATTGAATAAATTTTAAATTGTCACAACCATTGGAGAATTATTTAATGCATTTTATTATAATTGTTTCTTTCTTAGTTAGTTAATATTATTATAATTGTTTTTTTCTTAATTAGTTAATATTATTATTAATAATAATAATAATAATAATAATAATAATAATAATAATAATAATAATAATAATAATAATAATAATTGGCTATATAAAATATGTAATTTGATGGTATAGAATCCATGAATTTTAGAATTGTATTTACACACAAATGGTATACAAGTTTTATCACTTTAATTAATAAATTAGAAATATTTGCATTGATTAATTTTTATATAAAATAAGAGAAGAATCTCAATAAATTTTAGAAATTCTTATATTTTTGACTCAGAGCATACATTTTGTGAATTGTGACAATATAAAGCTTACAGATCTGGTTTGCAAAAATTCTCTATCAAGAATACCAAGCCATTAAGCATCAGTATTCTCAAATCCAAATATTATTTTATATAAAGCAGATTTTGCTTGTTTTATTTAAAAATGTGAAAGATGTACTACAGATAATAATTAAATGTAATGCTTTTTTAATTTTTTTTTTATAAAATTATTGTTATGTACTTGATTAGAAAAGTTTACTTTCAAAACAAATAGTGAAAAATAAAGCAGGACAATGTGTCTTTTAAGAGGATTTGGTAGCAGATGACATAACTCACCAAAATAGTGCTTACCCATATATATAGAATTTCTCATTCAAAAATCTTAAGCAAAATCTTTTTCCCATAAAAATTATTGAATAAATACATAAAAACACACACAATATATTTTAGACTTTTAATTGGCTATTAAATAGTTAAAATAATACTTAGGCATAAATAGTAGTGAGTTTGTAGATTCTTGTCTTCTCATCAGATACACTATGCCCAAAACTTTAACTGATTTTTATGTAAAAATTATAACTTATTATTGCCTAATTATTTGAGATAATGTTCATAAGCCCTGTCGATTAGATAATTATAATTTGATTTTAAATTCTGAACAAAATATAAGTTGTAGCAGCAAATGAAACATGTTCATATATGAAGTTAAGTATAAAATATTAAAAAATGCATCTTTAGAACTTCTACTATAATGTATTATTGAAAAGTCAAAAACAAAAGAAGTAAAGTACACAGGACCATTGTTTTTAAAAGCTTTATTATGTCATCAAGTAAGTATTTATTAATATGCTGAGTTATTATTAAATTTCTACAAATTGGATAATACTTAACTCATTTTCATGTATTAGTATAAAAAAGTATAATCTTAATATAACTATTGTAAGTGTTAATATGTGTATGGTAGGAGAGAGTCTTTATAAATTTCCCATTTCCCTCTTAATTGCATGATTGAAAGAAATAATGAGGCGTTTTTAAAAATAAAATTCTGATTGATATTGTATTACTGATTAAAAATAAGTCCTTTGTTCTAGAACCATAGATGATTCACTGTCATAATTTTTCAATAGCCAATTACATTACAACATTGTAAGGTAATTTGAAATCTTATTTTATTTTGATCCTCAAAAATAATATTTTAGCATATTTTGAACATGTTGCAACAAATATATTAATATGTTGCATAAAAAAGAATAAAAGTAACCATGATCTCATCACTTGTGAGCATGAAAATTTCCCAGCTGTGATAAATTCAGCAACATGTTACAGTAACACACATCTGACTGATCCAGATTAAGCTGAAAGCTTTATTCTCTAGCTAATAATAGCTAGATATTCATTTACTGATCATTTTTGAATAACCAACTATATTAAATATAGGCAAACTTCTTGGAAGAAAATAAATCAATTTATAGATTTTATCCAGCGTCAGACTCAAATCTCAGATCAGTGTATAACAGAAGAATGTATTATCACAAAACATGCATTCTTTATAATCTACTGAGAATCACACACACACACTTAGCATTTATGCGTATAACTATGTTCATATATATGCATGTGTGTTAATTTAGCAATCGTATATTCTTTATAATTTTTATAAAATAAATATATAGAAGTAAAATACAATTACGGATTGATCTAAGTAATTTGAGGAAACAATTCTTTTTTTTTTAAAGAAATGTAATTTATTATGAATTAAGCATTATATAAATACACACACACACACATTATTACAGATGAGACAACATTTTGTGCTGATATTTGAAATTCTGGTTAAGCATCTGTTAGGTTAAAGAAAGTGCTTTCAAGTTTAATACTATCATAAAATCGCTTTTTCCATTTACGCTGTTTTAAATTCCTGTTTTCTTATTATGTTTTCTTTTTTTTTTTTTAATTGAAGGATTAAACTTAATATATATAAGAGGATTAACTTTATTAACGTAGGAGATTAAAAATGATGAGTTTGTGAAATTTTAATGAAAATTTATATATAAATAAATTATTCATTAATACATACAAAATTTAAGAGAATAAAATGTTATGCGTCATGCACTAAATGAAACAAAAAACAAAGTACTAAAATACAGTTAGTAGTACAAATTCTCTACGTTATTTTTTCAAAAAGCCTATCTAGAGACCTCTATATTTCTTTAGATGAATACTTTGATAAATAATAAATTTTTTAAAAGCAATGATTTCCAGAGTCCCTCTAAATAAATTGACAATTTACATTTTTTTCTCTCTTTAAAAACTATAATAATTATAACAAACAAACAGCAGTAATGGGAAGAAATAATCATTAATAGATATGAGACAATAATAAATAACAAAATCAAATAATTAAAAAAAGTCTACAATATTAGAAACAAAATGGATAATCACTATATGTTATATATTTTTTTAATATCTAAAATGAAATGTGTGAGATTATAATAATAAATAAAAATAATAAAAATGCTAGGAAAATGAACACAAAACATATAGATAAGCACTATACATTAGAAATAAGTGAATCATCTTTATAAAAGCAAAACGTAAATAGTTTTTTTGTCCCAACTCCTCACTGAAGATACTCATAGGTCGAAACCGGTCTTGGGATGGGGACAATCCAAGATAAATAGTTTTTTTTTTAAGTGAAAAGATAGTGATTTTTCTTTAGTAAAGCAATTTAAGACTTGCGAATGCAATTAAATTAATATCAATAATAAAAACGTCATGCATGGCTCATGTAATGATAGAATGGTGGACTGTGAAGCTCAAGATCCATAAATTATGGCCTAGAATTTGAGCTCCTCATAAACCCCTAAGTAATGAACTATTCATTTATGTTACTAGGAAAAATATTAAATTATTTATTGATATTTGCTTACTGTAATATTTAAATTAGAACTAGCTTGAAACTATATCAGTCAAATGTGAGATGTACATAACTTGAATTTAAGCTAAGACTTAGTAAAACTTAAATTTTATTTTTCAGGTTCCAATCAAGATTAGAATGTTACTTTCAGATAGCTGGTTCATAGATCATCTAGGTGACTATTCAATATTGATTTGTAAAGGGATAATTAATTTTTTTTTTAGATAGTAGATAAAAAGAATGGAAAAAACTTTCAAATCCCCACTAATTAGCAACTGGAGACCCTTGTAAGTATATTTTGGTATTAATTGTTCCTCTATAAAAGGCTAATGGAAAAATATTTATCCTGCAGTAGGTTTTAAATGCTTTTTATTTTTATGAAATTTTTAGATTTGCAAATGATTAAAGAAATGATTTTTTAAAGTATAAATTACTTGTCAAACCTATTCAATAAAGAGGCTATATTCATTTTAGATCACTTGTACCAATAATATATAAAATGGCTAACTTTATTTTTTTTTTACAATGTAATGAAAAGTTGTGTAGCTTTGTAACTGTGATAAAATTCAAAATATTGAACTATTTACTCAAGAACATAGATGACAAGTTTTAATTTACATTAAATAAGTTTAATGATAAAATGTAAAACATTAATATAAATAAGGTTACATCATATAAACCAAGTATAAACTAACTGATTAATAATTTTAAAAATATTATATCTAAAATGCAAAAAATAATAATAATATATGTCAAATTATATGTGAATAAAATTGATAAATCAAAATGTACTTTGGAAAAAAGACTAAAAAATCCCAGCAACTATTATAAATCGGATATCTTTAATCACGAGAAGTCTTGTACTTTTAAACTCACTTTTAGCCTAGATCATACAAGAATATTAAATGAAGAAGAGCTTAAAAAAAGAAAAATTAAAAATGTAATCTTTGTAAACTGATTTAAAGATTGCATAATAAATAGACAATTCACTAATATTGAAATATAGTTTTTTGGGAATATCATGTGCTATCTGCTTTTTTTGTTGTCTATATGACTTCAATTGTGATGATTATAATATAATTGAAAGTACTTTTATTTAATTAACAGATATTACTATCTACTGTTATTATATGAATTTTTTCTACAGTACAAGCTTTTTCACACCTGCATTCCAATATGTAATATATAGGGATTTGAAATCAGATTTTCATACGATGCTCAACTATCTATGCTATCTCATATTGTTAACACACTACTGTTATTATAATTTAAAATTTATATATATGGAATTAAATGTTTTCATGAATTTTTAGATTGATAAAGAATAAAAATAAAGAGATTATATCCATGTAAATAAAAACAACTTTTGCATTTTGATGTTTCCAGGAAGCCATATAATTATTTTTTTTTTTTATTTTTTTTTTTATTATACACACACACACACACACATATATATATTTTTTTTGGGGAATTTTTTTTTTTTTTTAGGAAAATTAATCACTAATTAGTGTTCTTGAGGCTATACAAGTTTTTTATTATTATTTATACACACACACACATATATATATATATATTTATTTATATATGTGTGTGAATAACAGGTGTACTATCATTAACAACCACAAATCAAAATAAACTTAAATCTTGCTTTTATTAAGCAGATTTTACTTGCTTTATTTCCATGCGTGAAGATAAAAAAACCAATGATTAAGTGTGATACTCTTGGTAGTTTTTTTCCTTTTCATGTCAAAACATCGGTCGGGAAGCAAACCCGCAAACCCGGAACAACTGCTTGTAAGACAGCTGTGCTGACCACTCAACCATCAACACTTGACTACTCTTTGTAGTTAATATGTTATATACATTTTACATGCTAGAAAATTGGCATATGATATTTTCTGTTTACATTTAACACTAGATATGTACTAGAAATAATGTGGATAAATATCATGGCCATCAAGAGTTCAGTGATTAAGTAACTTATAGTAGATAGTTCTGCGTAAAGTAAAATTAATACTCCTAAAAAGTGGGTGGATTTTGTTAGTCCAATAAATAGTTTTGAGTTTTATTTTGTTCAAAACACCTATATAATATGTTATTGATATAATAATGAAGTTTATTCTTGGAAATATGTAAACAAAACTTAAAAAAAAAACAATATGATAATTAAAACAGATTATTTTTGTATAATTATAATTTATTATATATTTTTAGTGTTAAATTTGCATCACATTTAAATAAAATCAAACTTTTTAAACCTATTTAGTAGCATAATAGAACTTATATTTCTCAAATAAATCTGAATACTTAAAGCAAATTATTATTATAAAACATAATAATCTTAAAAATAATTGCATGAAATAATTTTATTTCAGTAACAAGTACGATTTGGTCATGTGATAGAACTAGTGAATTCTGAACTCAAAGCCTATATATCATAGACTATCTCTGTCATTTTTGGTGATTAAATTTTTTATAAACTTCTGAGTAATATATAATTACAATGGAAAATTATAGATTAGGAAACTTAAATGTCTGATCAATAAATTTATAAAATTTCCAGCTCTAGTATAACGACTTAAAATTCCCTGTCCCAGTGCTTAAGATTTGATTGGCTGGTTGTAGTCATAAGCGCTTGAGAGATTTGCACTCTCTCATTTATTTCAATATCGACTGCGCTTTATAAAAATATTATAATGACTTAAAATTTTTTTCTTTTCACATATTATAGAAAGCATAACAACATCATTCCCACCACAAGACAGAAATAGCAATGGTTTATTATTATTTACCAAAGTTAATAAAAATTTATTATTCAAATACAAAAAAATTTCTAAGTTTAAAAAATACTTCAAGTTATGTTATTATTTTGATTAGCATAAAAAGTTTTAAAAAAAATTGGAAGCGCTTGATTTAACAGTCCTAAAACATTGAAAAACAATTTATTAATTGAAAGGGTTTTTTCTTGGGAGTTTATAAAAAGTTGAGCACCAGTAATGACAAGAATGAAATCATGACATATGAACTCTGTTGCATTTTCTTTGTCTATAAATGAAGAAGCTGCCAAAATGTTTTGTGGAGAAGTTTTTAAAATTTCCACATGTGATAAAAAATATTTTAAGTTGCTTATCAAAACTGTTGATTTAATATTTTTGAGTATATATTTAAACATATGAAGAATTGTTGTCTCACATTGTATGTTTTCCATTAAAATAAGTTCATTTTATGCAACAACATTCAACATCTTATAGCACCATAATAGTTTTGTAATTAGATTTAAATAATTAAAATATTTATGTTGTTAAAACTCATTATGTGAACATAAGGAAATTGTAAAAAAGTTTGAATATTTATTTAGATTTAATATTGCATTTAAAAATTAAGAAAAATATTTTCACTAAAAATGGATCATGAACTTAAATTGTATACTTCAGAATTTATTTTTTCTCTAGGATTCTTCAAATGCACTTCTCTAAAATTTTCTTCATAAAGAACTATCCTTTAAAATATAACTTTAAGTAAAACTAATTATAAATATGCATAGTGTTGTTAACAGGAGAGTAATACAGAGATTTCGACTACTCAACAAAGTATAGAGAGATGCATGATAGAAGTAACAAGAAGAGATCAAAAATAAAATACATGATTGAGAGAACAAAGTGAAGTGAAGTTAGGCTAGACACATTGATAGATAAGGTAATAATAGATGAACAGGTGAAATCTTAAACTGGATTCCAAAAGATTGTAAAAGATCAAGAAAGAGACCACAAGTGAGATGGATGGATAAAATAAGAAAATGTGCTGGAGTGATGTGGATTAGAGAGAATGGAGATTAGATAAAATGGATTGAATTAGGGGAGACCTTCATTTTACAGTGGATCAGTAATAGTTCAAAATGATGATCATAATGATGATAATATTTTAAATATAAGGTGGGAATTTATATTTAATAATCCACATTGGACATTTCTCATTTAAAAAGTGTCTATAATAATATATTTCTGAAATTTAAATTTTATCAATATATTGCATAATACCTATAGTGATCACTACATAAATTATATATAAAAAGATTTTGTAGCTTTATATAAAATAAAAAACTACATTATAATTAAAAAAATAAACTTTTTGAGGTATATGAGAATAAAATAGAAGAAATAAGTTTATCTATATAGAAAAAATAGAAAAAAAAGATTAGGCACAAAAAATTATAAAGTATATGTTTCAAATATCTGAAAATAAATGTATATAAAGAAAAAGAAAGAAAAAAGTGTGCAGGTGATTTGAAAAAAAAAGGCAGTAACTTGGAATTTACAGGAAAAGAAAAAATGTAAAGATTTTGAAAAGATTATCAAATTATAAGTGAACTTTTTTATAGATAATTATTATTGATGATGATGATGAAGAATGATATACAAATTCAAAATAATATAAAGTGAATTATCAATGTGCCATGATAATGAATGGCAAACCTAATACAGATTACTTTATCGGTATGTAGTTAATTGATAAAATGGACATATAGCAACATTATAACAAATAATTCTAAATTTTAGTATCATGCTATAACAAAATAGCTAAAATATAATACTTACAGAATATTAACAATGAAATTGATTACCAACAATATTTACTATAAATTAATTTTCTAAGAAGTTTGCTTCAAATGTCTGTACTCTTGTCAATAATATTAAAATTAGTTTAATTTTAAATTTTGTGTTTACATCAAAATAATTTTGTTAAAATAAAATACATAAAACAAACTTTTTCAAAGTAGCTATAACACAAAATAAAAATGCATCCATATGTATTCTGGCTGTGATGTGAGTTTTGATTATATTAAAAAACTGAGTTATCTTTAAAAAAAATGAATGAGTAGACAAAAATGGATATTTTTTAATGAATAAAAAAATATTAAATATTTTCAAAAATTTACTGATTAAGATTAATGATAGAGATTAGTAAATATATATTTTATTAGAAAGTAAAAACTACTTAAAGTAAAATTTAAAGATAACAATTAAATCAATCAATTAGATGATTTTTTAAAAAAGCATGGATACTATAGAAAATTTTAAAAAAGATTATAAATGGCTAACTATATAAGAAATTTTAGTATACATTGACTCATGTAGAAGGATTCTGGCTCATAAAATTATAATATATTGCTACAGTTATTAGATATGTAAGTACAGATAGAAGTAATAAGAATATTTTTAAAATATTACAGAAAATATGGTCAAACTTGAGTGATTTTAAAATTTTATTTAAAATCTTTATTTGCTAGAAACTGATTAACAACTTTTTCATTTTTCACAAAAGTTTATATATATAGAATGCCACTTTACACATCTTTTCATGATTTTAACTTAGCAATTTTACACTCATTTCACAATTAAACTGTATTTAACACACGCATATATGTTTTTATATAACTTTTTAATTAGCAACCTGTTTTTATATCTATGATTGTCACTATTTATTGCTGATTCTAACGAACTTCATAGCATGTTTTTTGATTATTTGTTTTTATTATAATAATAGATGCTTTTGGAATTAATTAAAAAAATTTTTAAAAATGTAAAAAGTGAGAAAAAAAAATGAAAAAAATATATGTTAAAATATCTAGTGTAAACAAGTTTTTATTACTGAAAATAATCTACTTTATTAAAAAGAAAAAGATAAAAAAAATTTAAAGCAAATTATGTTTTTTAAAAATATTTTTAAATAATTAACTGCTAATTAAAAATGGTCTTATTTAAAAAAGTTTACTTATTTTTTATTTAAATTGACAAAAAAATGATATGGATTATGCATGCAATTGATATGACATTTTATTGAGCTTCTACATAATAGTATTTTTATTTTTTTAATATTATTTTAATGATTTTTAAAATAAGTTATTTGTTTTAAAAAAATTGTTTTAGATATCTAAACTAATAAAAAAGTAATTTATATATATATATGCGTGTGTTTGCAAATGATAATTATAAATTATAGTTCTATTCTTATAAAAAAAATTTCATGTGCAATATTTTAAATACATTTTAAACTATTGTTTCAATATATGGATTTTAGTTACATAAAAATAATACCTGAAAAATATACATACATCAAGATGCATTTCTGGTTAAAATAGCACGGTACATTTGGCCTAAGTCACAACATATTGTTTTCATCACCTTTCTTGGTATTAATATAAAATTATTACAGTTTAATGTACAATGAAAACTTTTCTGTGTCCACATCATTGACAATATCCTCATTAGTTACATACCTTAATGATTATTACTAATTCATGATTAAGAGAGATAGAGTTGGATTTATGATACCATGCTGCTATGTTTAAAAGTAATAAATGTATTAATCTTTAATTAAAGTTTAAAAGTTGTGTCAAGACTAAATCTCTAGCTTAATAAATGATTAATAATTATTAAAGCATTTATTTAAAAATATTATCAAAGGTCTGAGTGCAGAAAATTTGATACTAGTAGATTAAATTGAAGTAATAAAGACCTCTCAAATCAAAATGCTTAAGATTGGTCAATATAAGTGGGAATTTAAGTTAAAGATAAAATGACCATTCTTATCTTTATAAAGTCACTATCTTGTATTAATTCAATATATATAAATTTTAAATTAATTGCAGTTTATAGTTAGAAAAAAAGTTTGTCAAAATAAAATGTTGCAAGTATGAATGATGTTTTACCAAAATCACTCTTTCCTTTATTTTGCTGTAAAATCTTATATAAATACAATTTATCCAAACCACTTTTAATACTTTTTAACAAAAGCCTTTTATTGTACATATAAACATAACCTTACATTTTGATTGTCTTGCAGTTTTCTTCAGAGTCAGTTTACTTTAATCTGTTTAGCAAAAGCCTTTTATTGTACATATATACATACATCTTATGTTTCAATTGTCCTGCAACCTTCTTCAGAACCAGTTTACTTTAATCAGAAGACTACAAAACAGTCAAAATGTAAGATGTATGTGTATATGTACAATAAAAGACTTTTTCTAAAAAGTGTTAAAAGTGGTTTGGATAAATTGTATGATTAATGTTCTCATTAGGTTCTTTCAAATAAGGAAAAATTAAAAACAGTACAGGCTAAACAAAATATATAAGGAGGGAATTTAAGAATTAACTGCTTATGCACATTGTTACTTAAGATATATGGCTGAAAATCATTTATATTAAAATCTAATGGCTACTGTTGTACTAACAGTCTGAAGCAGTGATGAATTCTAATTAAAACATTGACTATTTATTTGGAGGATTCCTACTACATCAAAGTCTTTTGCATTCCAATTTCACCTTGCCATTGGATAGTTTTTATTTCACAGTATTGACATTAATTGAGTGTTCAATATAAAAATCCACTTCCAATAATAATTCCAGTAATTCAATCAATGACTTTTATAAACTTGATAGCATTAAAGAATAATTACATTACTGACTAAGAGTTATATGGGTGTTTCATATGTACATATTAACTGAAAAGTACAATACAATACAAATATCATAAATGGTAATAAATTTTAAATTATATCCTGAAAGATGGGAAAAAAGAATCCATAGATTAAAACTAATGGATGAATCTTAGAAACATATTATTTTGCAGTGTATCAATAATGGTTGAAAATGATAATTTAATTCAATGACTTCAAATAATTTATCACACACTGAAAATTTACTCAGCATTTTTTAAGAATTGTTAAATAAGCAATTCTGGCATGAAAAATCAAGTAGCAATTAGATAGAGGAAACATAGTTTGTTTTTTATTTTATTTTTCATCCAAGAATAGCAAAGTATATTATTAACAAAAATGTTGAATAACTATTAAAATTATCTTGAGCTTACTAGATAATATTTTAACTAATAAAGGGGTTTCAGTTTCTACTTTGGTTTTGAATTCCAGATCATTACCATAACAGATTAATATATTAAATAGAAAATCTTAATATATTGTGAATATATTTAAACCAATGTTTAATGCTGACTGGTTACTGTAATTTGTTTTTTAAATATTCCTACACAATGGATTTGGGGATTTTTTAAGATTGCAAGCAAATTTAAACTTTTTAAATTTTATTGTATCTTTTACAAATTGTAATAGAAAAAAATTAAGTAATTTTAGCATTTATTTAATGTAACTGAACAGGAAGTAACTGAAACTTCCAATGACTTATATCATGCTTCCAACTCAATCACAAACACCCATTATCCCAGAAGTCAGACCAGTCTCAGACTATAGATACATTAGAAACACACACTTTGTCAAACCATTCATATAGCACGTGACATCTCTTCATATACACATTATTTCTATATAAAAAAAACCTAATCTTAATTATTATTATTATTATTTTTATTAATTACAATTCTATCACAGATTACTGAAACATATGATCAAATACATGTTTTTTATGTAAAAAGTATTACTATTTTGAGAACTACTTCCAATTTATTGATCTCATTGCAAAACTTGAAAAAATAAATAGCAAAGAAGATTGCAGTTGCTAAAGGGTTAACTTCAACATCATTTTCTTTTTTTTTTCACCCTTGTTTTTTCTTTTATTGATTAGCGGTTTACTCTAATAAGCAATTTAAATGTGATTTTAACTTGATAGCTTTCTGATTGATAAATTTAATGGCCCAAACACAAACTTTCGGTAGAGTTAAAACTTAGTTAAAATATTTGCTTTTCTCTTCAGATATGATATTAACGCCGACAGAATAGGGAACGTTTTATATTTCATAGATGGATTAATATTTATTCTTTTATACAGCAATAGAATTTTTAAAAGAATAATAAAAATGAATGCTTTTTTTTTTTTTTAAAGGTATTTATTTTAGAAGAATAAAACATGCCGATATTTTTTGCTTTTTAAATAATTTTTATAAAAATAATATTTTCAAAAATGTATTGTTTTTTTTTTCTAAAAATAATACACTGAAAACTAATTACACAATTGGTTGAACTATATTTACAATAAATTTATACTGTTTCATAGTTTGGCATTTGTAAAATGTTATTAACTAGAATAAAAGTCTACAGAGACATAAATTTAATCTGATATAAGTATGATTTATTTATGCTTATGGGGGAGTGTTGTTTACTTCCATTTGCCCTTCACATATAAAAACAGTAACTTATAAGGAATCCAGCCTCAACTTCTCTTTTCCATTGGTATTATATGAACCTGTAATAATAATTATCAGATTGAAAAGTTTAAGGAAAATATTTTCAATTTATCAATTATAAATTCTGGATGAAGAACCCCCCCCCCCGCATAATAAGATAAAACACCTGTTTATTGTAAGAAAAGTATCTTTAAAGAATTGTGTTCTTATATCATTTGTAAATATCTTTCAGTGATGAAAGATATAATCAAATTAACACAATTATTTATTTATATCCTTGTGAATATATAAATATATTTAATAGTTCATCCACTTCAGTTATTTTCATTCAGACAATTTATAATAAACATGGATAACTGGTGCTTACATTTGAAAACATTATAGCATAATTCTACCTTAATGTTTAACTAGGTAATGCAATTTAATTATTCTAATAGAAGCAGTTGTAATTCTACTAAATCTCTCTTCATATTTATTACTCTTTAGATATATTTTGTAAACCAGTTAATTTTTGGTATGATAATCTTATTTCTTTTTATATATGCATCAAGTAAAATTTATATTTGAATAAAAGTTTTAAGATTTTTTGGATGCTATTTTTTATTGTTATCTGTATTAAATATAAAAATTCATTTTATTTATTTTACTTCCTGCCATCTAGTAATTAGAGTAATCAATAGGCATTGAATTACAATGCTTCTTCAAATCGATAGAGGGTTTTTTTTTTTTTTTCATATATATGTGGTTTCAATAATAGTATTTTTTTTCTAAACCATAAAATTTGTTGGTTTTGTAATACAAATTTTTGAGAGAATAATGATTTTTATCAATTTTTGATGTAAAAGAAGTATATACAATGTGATTGCCAATAATACAGTTTTTATTTTTAGAATATCTAAACATTTCTATTATATTATTATTATTAATAATAATAATAATTGTATTATAGTAAGACAATAATATCAATATAATAATAGGAAACTTGAAAGTCTGAGTTCAAATCCTTTCTAATTACATTAAGTTCATATAAACAATATACTTATATTTAAATATATTATCAATAATATAATTTTGACAATATTCAAGTTAGGAATAAAATCAGAATATTTTCATGTTTTAATTAATTAATAAAAAGCTACATTACAATGCATTTATTCTGATTGAAATATTTTAATCCAAATGCCATAGTATCTTTATTAACGTATAATACTGCTATAGTAGTATATTACTGAAATGGGTATGTAAGAAAAATGTATTATGAAACAACATATCTATAAGGTTTTGGCAAAAAAGTTATCTATTAAATGTTTGAATATAGTTATGTGTAAGAGTTATGTGTATTACTTAAGTGATAATAATTAAAGAAGACATGATGCTAAATTATGGAAATTTTTAAATGATAAATCTTTACCTCAAAAATAATTGTTAAATTTTGGCATTGATTTTTCTTTAACGTTTTTCATTATAAGCATTAATTAACATGATATTATGTTATTTCAATATAATATAACATTTTGTTATGTTTAATGCCATTTTTAATGTCTTTCTCTTTAATATTTTGACTGGCTTACATTCTCCAGAATTATAATATCAATATACTTTTTTTATATAATGCTGCAATATGTATAAATTTTATATTGGGAAATCATATATATATATATATAGAAACTAGATAGATATAGTTTTTGAATAAAATGTTTAATTTAAATTATAAATTATTATATCTAAGACAACTTAGACAAGAGAAACATCAATTACTTTTATAAAGTATGGCTAATAGTAAAATACAATGGAAAATTATAATTAGCAATACTTTAATGTTTGTAAAAAGAAAAAAAAATTGTGAATAAAAAGCTGATTGCAAAATGTCAAAAAAAAAAAAAGGAAAGCAATATATTGTATATGTATATATTAATGATTTATAGATTTATTTGTAGACACTTCAAACCTCTTTATTTGTTCATCTTTCAATTTTTATTTCTTTATTGCATTTTGGAACTAGAACGGTTATATTTATTTAGGAATAGTTGTTAATAACATATATACATTTTCTTTATTTAAAATCTAATTTTGCATTTTTAAATTCATGCTTTGATTATATATTCCATTATAAACAAATGACCTTTTAAATGGTATGACACATTCATACAGATTCCATTTATGTTGTTTATTTTTATCTATGTACCTAGATGCCTATTTTTTAATATGGCATACATTTATATCTACACACACTTATAAATATAAAGAGACATATTTATATATAAACATTTAATCCTAATAAATTAAACATATTTTTAATTATATTTTTAATGCATTTTATTTTCTAATAATATATAGTTTTTATATCCTAGCATATGCACTTATACCGAAAAGTATAGTTATAATACTCATTAATATAATAATACTGAGCATTTTATTGTCGTATATATTATCATATATATCTATTATATTAATAATTTTTAAGATTCATAAATTATTTATTTACTTAATTATTGATTAATATTTCATATTATTTTGTTTTTCTTATTATCAACTTATTTAATTTTTTTTTTTTTTACATATTGATTTAAAAATAAAAAAGTTTGTTAATAAAAAAAAATAATACAATAATAATATTGCTTAGAAATTTATAAATAGTTCGGGTACCGGAAGTTTAAAGAACTTGACCATAAACCATAATGATGAGAATAAAAGAAATACTAACATTTAACATTTAATGACTATTAAAATGAATTGCTAACGCATAATATAATAAATTATAAAGAAAATTAAATTTGTAATTAAAATATAAAGTTATTTATATTTATGTGCATAGTGAGAAATAAACACATGCACATATATAATAAATTTGTAGTTAAAAAGTAGAGGCATTTATAATAAATATATATGTGTGTGCATGGTTACAATTAAATACATATATATATACACATGAATATACAATAGAGCCATGATATCTGCTATATTTTATTCTAAGCCCTCTTCATGAACATCATATATAACAGCCTACCCTTTGTGATAAACGTTGATTACAATGGAATATATATTGTTTATTGAAACTGCAAAAATATACACCACTTTACAACATGCACATATATGACACATGTTTTTATGTGTGTATTATGCCTATATAAATTAAGATTATATAAAAAAAATAATAATGTAGTTGCAATTCTCTCCATGATGATCATATAATGTTTCACTAACAATGTAGTTATTAATAATAAATTGAGGGGGCACATTTACATAAATATTTACTATGCATGTATGTTTACTCCATATTTAATCAAGAAATAAAAAATATTAATTGTATTTATTTTTAAAAATAAAACGAATAGCAAAGTGACAGATTTTCATCACAACTAAACACCCTCTGTTCAATATCTTCTTTCTTCAATAATTCACCCCCCCCTAGGAAATGCAATATCAGTCTTATTATTACCAGAATATAACCTTTCTAATTGTTTTCATGCTTTTAATTCCTTATCACCTTCATAATCTACATAGAAGTAACCTCCCTAAGGTCGGTCAATAAGATGTCTGCCTGAGATTCTGGGACTAATGCCTTAAAAAAATTCAATGAATAGAATAGGAAATGCATTTCCCAATTTAAGTATAATCTTAAGAACTTTATTAACAATTCTGATAACTACTGCTGAATCTAACATAGTTTGTCAAAGCCAAAAATAATAAAAAACTATTTAAGATCTACAATGGCACAAGAAAAACTATCCAATCTAATGTTGCTTTCCATAAAAAATAAATTATGTGAAGACTTAAATTTATGTGAGCTAATCAATTAGCTGAAATTAGAGCAAGGAAAGTAAAGTTATATTAATTTGCTTTATCTTTTATATTAATATGTTATAAGTTAAGTATTACTATTTAGATAAAAATAAATGTTGTACATGTTCCTTTCTAGTATTAAAAATTAAATATTTTATTTATTTACTTTTTTAATTACTGGGGCCCATTCCATTTTTGTACCCAGAGACTCAATATCTAAAGGGTGGTCCCCATTTTACATTCTTGGTTAAATTATTCAAACTTTAAACTTTCTGATGCATTACTAGAATGTTTTACAGCTTTTTTTATGTCAACCTTTAGCTTTATTCTTAGAAATCATTTTTTATATGAAATATTGCACAATATCAATAGGAAGAATGAAATGTATTTCAACATAACCCAAAAATTAATAAAGGTGATCATGCATAGTATTTCAAGTTTAAAAAAATGGCTATTTCCATATCATAAAATGTATTAAATTTGTAAATTTTAATATTTTTATTTTTTGTTTATTTATATTTTTTGGAGTAATGTATATATGAGGAGGACACAAAAATAACTAGAATTGTTCTCTGGTTTGTGTGACTGTTATAGTATATGTTTCTTCTATTACATACTTCTTGTAGAAACCTTTCTGCAATAATCTGCCAAATGACATCATTATATGAAATTGTGGTGCTTTATAGAACATTTTTGTAAAATATGTTTCACATATTTGTCAATTTTTATAATGACTGAAAAAGTTTGAAGAATGTAAAATTCTGTTTCTGTTTACAGAAAACAGCAGATAAAACAGTTGTAATGCTTGAAATAGATTATAAGTGAGCTGATCTTATAAAAACACAAGAATGGTTTAATTGAAATGTTAAATTCACCATGTCTCTAAAAAGTCTGGCAAGGGAAGTTCAAAGTTAAAACAATGCTGATTTTTTTGAGGCAAACAACATTTTTCTTTCAGATTTAGCTCATAATGGTCAGGCATTTTTATCTGCAAGTTCTGAAACATTTACCTGATGTAATAAAATATAAACATCCTGTTTTGGTGACAAAGAGAAGAGTGCAAGCTCCCCCACCCCCCCAAGGGTCATCTCTCAAAACTTTGATTATGAAACTTTTTTTTAATTAAATTCAGCATGACTCAGCTTAACTATCAGCTGTATTTTCTCACTCTTCCTTTATGTTTTTTTTTTAATCTCCCAAATGAAAAAAAAATGTACCAATTTTTTTTTTTCAGATTTAAAAGTGGGGGGGGGATACAGAAGTGTTAAAATGCATCAATTTGCAAGCATTTCCAGAATACTTTGAAAAGTGAAAAACAGGTTTTAGACCAGTGCATTGCATAAAATAGGCTATACTTTTTTTTAAGTGTCATAGCATCGTCTGGGACGCGAACCCGCAACCCGGGCAACTGCCTGCAAGTGCAAGGCAGTCGCACTGACCTCTTGACCACCAATGCAAGACGAGGCTATACTTTTTAAAGGATTCAATTTGCAACACCTAAGAATAAATAGATACTTTTTTATTACAAAATTCCAGGTTTTTTGGGTCTCTCCTCGAATATACACTTATGTCTGTGTAAATGCATAATTCTTTCTAAAATACTATATCTTGTGTCTGGAAAAAAAAAGTGAGAGAATTCATTTATAATTTATCTTTAAAGCACATGTGCACTAGTTTAATCACTAATATCTCTATTGCAGTATTAAAACATAGTGCTATATAAAATAATATCTCATTATATATGTTTAATTTCAACTAAAGAATGATGTGTCATAAATTGTAAAGATTTCACAGGAGTCATTCATTCAAACATAACAAATGTAATTTAAAGTGATTGCTTAATACCTTCATGCTCTTATTTCCATATGCTTAAGATTTGCCCATACATAAATGCTTGGGCAAGAATGGGTGGATTCATTCCTTTTTTCTAAAATACTATATCTTGTGTCTGAAAAAAAGTGAGAGTATTCATTCATTTATAATTTATCTTTAAAGCGCATGTGCATTGGCTTAATCACTAATATCAGTATTATAGCATTAAAACATAGCGCTATATAAAATAATAACTCATTATAACTGATAGAAGATAAAATGTACTATTATTCATTAATATATTAAATTTATTATTGGGATATATGCTTATATAAATAATTTACTTTTAATAATATATATAGAGATAGATCAATAGACAGAGAAATAAATAGTTGGAAAAATGAATAGATGTCATGAATAGATTGATAAACAGGCAAGCAAGTAGATAATTAAGTAAGAAAGTATGTAGATATATTAACATCAATATGTTGTAGTATGTGTGTCAACGTGAACATATATAATGTATTCATATAAAATTAATTTGATTATGAGGTGATATAAATTTAAGTTTAAAAAATAAATAATATAAATATGAAAAATATGTGATTCTATATATTTATGGGCATAAGTATACGTTAAAATGAAGAATTTTATGGACAAAAAATATGAACACAATTATATGATATATATTTGTTATTATTCTAGCATTGATGAATGTATTGGATCTCTTTTACTATATCAGCACAGAGTGACTCAGCTATTACTAGAAATACCGTTAATAAAAATTAGATAGCAAATAACCTGTTGTAATATAATTATTGGTTATTTTATTCAATATAAAATTTAGAAGAGGTCCCATTAAAACGGAGTGATCGGTGATAATAAATCTAATAGCTCTTGTTTTTGATTGACCTGCTTTATATATTTTTCTATTCTAGTAAAAGCTTTGCTGCTTCAGATCGTTATAAAGATTCTAATAATGCAAAATCTAAGTCGCAGACAGAACGCAAATATGGACTATATGTAAATGATGATGCTGTTGGTGGCCTAGTGGCTAGCATAGCTGCCTTCCAAGTAGCTGGCCCGGGTTCGCTTCCCGGTTAATGCAGTTGACATATATATAAAAATGTTAATTCCTTTCTATAGTTATAGTGCTTGTTACTAGTAAAATACTGTAAATTCCTTTAAATACAGTTATAATAAGTTAAGCTTATGCTCAATATAAACAAGTATGCACAAAATATAATTAAAACTGTAATCAATTTAAATAAAGTTTATAATAAAATATTGATTTAAGTAAAACTTATGTTAGAAGTATTTCATTGAAGTAAAAAATTAATACCATTAAAAGTAAATAAAAAAAATATTAGCGTAATAATAAACTACACAAAACAGCTTAAATAAAAATCAAAGAAACTGGGCTAGCAAGTTAATATAAAAAGGTATACTATAAAGATCAAAGAAGTCTGATAAATCTGTAGTTTCTAATTTCTATCATTTTCTGGTTCAGATTTTTTAAATATCGATATTACTATTTCATTTTTAACCATCTAGTTTCTCTTTATTATTTAAACATTTGTTATATATATATTTTCTGTTTCTTCACATGTTTCTTTAAAACATTTAATAATTCTATTAATAGCATTAAGCTAGCTTTCAGAGAATTTTCATCAGAATCATAGTGCCGAATAACACGACCGAATTGGTAGCGAATATATTTGAAAAATTTGTCCCAATATGCAAATATATTCCATTTCTTTGATAGTGAGATGCCTGTTAACTAAATGGGGCCTCCTCGCCCATGCTTCTTTAAATTTTCTTTTTCTATCATCCCTCTCTGTGCATATTGTTTTAATATTAGAGGAGGAAAATATGTGACCTGTAACTATATCTTTTCATATTAACTTGTTAACTCAAGTTCTTCGATTATTATATAATTATATGAAAAGAGTTTAATCTTTGGGATTTACTTAAATAAAAATGTAAAATTTATTAATATGTTAGTATTAAATGAATACATAAATCTCTGTATCAATAAGCCACTCTATATTTCGATAGCATTTTCTAATCTATGTAGTTTTGAAAACTGTAAACCTTTTTTTTTAAAAAAAAACTTTAAACAAAAATCAAAACCTAGTCATTTTTGTATTCACTTAATATTTATTTACTTTTCCGTGAATTATTAATTTCATTTTAGGGGGGGGGGTATCATTAATGACATTATTAGGTATTAACTCAATGCATATACATGCAATGCAATATTTATAAAATTATTAAAGTAGTTTTTTAAACTACAATATAATAATTATATTAATGGCCTTTGAATAACTACAGAGTGATTTGCAATTTTTTTTATGTTGTATGACAGCCATAATAAAAAATGTATTACTAGGCTGGAAACAGCTTCTTGTTAAATTTATTGCAAACAGTAATTTATAATTAATGTTATCAATAATAAGAAATCCTAATGGTTTTCATTATAAAAATGATATTATTAACATTAAATAATTAATTTGATTTTTAAAAAAATCTCAAAGGAATCTGTTTAATAGTAATAGATAATCTAATAAAAATGCCAGCTAAGATTTATTTATAACTCTAATAAAATAAGAATATGCTTTAAATACTCTACTGCCATACAAAAGACTCCACAAAGAGTAAAATTGAAAGAGAAGGCATAGGTCATAACCGTGAAAACTTCCATATGGTAAGAGTTTTTACTTATTTTACTTTAAAGTTAAGACTAAACTATTATTTGTAAACAAATTTGGTTACTCTTTAGTTGCCTGAAAAAATTATTTGCAAATGGAAAAATGATAAGATATTTTTACTTGATCTAAATTTAAACATTATATTGGGACTATCAGACAATTGTAAGATCTTCATTTTAGAACAGAAAAAAAGGAAAATTAGTATTTTTAAAAATATTGCACTATGGCACAAAATGGTAAAAGTTTGAGTGGTTTCCCATCTTTATTTTTTCATTCTGGCTAAATATATTTGTGTACTCATTTACTGTTCAATGTTGGGTACTTAGTTGGATTAGTTATGGGATAGTTACTGAAAGAAAAATTCTTAAACCTTTAAAAATACTTAGTTTGGATTTGAAATCATGTTATAAGTATAACAGTTAAATGTGCTATCTTTGCATCATGAGACTTGTGATAAATAAGAGTTTAAAATGTTGATAATTCAAGAAAAAAAATATAGAAACTGTATTTATACTTCATAAAATTACCATACAAACAGATATTGGGTCTAATGAAAAATACAATGGACTGTCAAATATTTGGGTTTAAATTCTTAAGAGTATTGAAAATTTCAAGCTCTTTCAAGAATTAAAAAAATGAAATATGACTCAGAAAACTATAGTGCTCTGTTTTAAAAGAAACCAAAAGTTGAAACTAATAATAGTCATGAATTCATTGACTATCCATTTGATTAATTATTCATGCTTTTGTTGATGTATTGGGGATAGAGTAATGTAAAATGGTTTAATATTTTTTTTACAATACTTAGCGTTACATGATTAATATTAATTGTTAAGATACACTTAACAACAAGTACTTTCACCAAAGCACAAAAAACTACAGTAAACGAAATTGATATTTAATTATTTTCAATTTGTATTATTGCCAGCTAATCTGATTGATGATATTTAATTGGACAATATTTAGAAAAGATAGGATTATGGATAAATATGCAGACAGAAATTATTATGCCAGCTTTAACCGCTGATAATAGATAATGAAGACACATTAAAACAGTGGAGAGTTTTTGCCTTCTTCGAACATTCATCAACAATAAAGAATACTATAGTCAGAATGTTTATCTTTAAATAATATTGGAGATAGTTATAAAGAAAATGTGAAACAGATTTTTAGATGCAAAGACATATTATTATTTATTAAGGAAGAACAAAAATGTTCAATCCATAGAGTTTTCAATGACTCTGTAGAATATGAAAGTTGGAAAAATTTAAAAAAAGTATTCATGCTTTTGAACTATGCTCCTGGGAAGACTTGAGAACATGTAGACAACAAAAATGAACAAATCATTGATTGATTAGATTAAACCAGAACTCTAACTTGAAGCATGTATGATCAGGTGGAGTATGTTCTATTTTGATCATATCTTAAGATGATCAACTTTGTCAAAAATATGTATAATGCCTAAAAGAGTTGATGATGAAAGAAGAGAATTACTGGTATTTGAGATGGTTGCACCCTTTAATAATGAGTGTCCTTAAGTAGTGTAAAAAATAAATAGATAAAAGTTTATTCTAGAGAAATGCTTGTTCATTAATTTTTCATGAGTGCCAATCTGACAGCAACTCAGAATAATATTTGGATAGATTATATTAAAAAAATAAGCAACATTTAATATTTATCATTTCTATTTATTTACATGGGAATCATCTTTTATTTTTACTCCAACAATGAAAGATAACCACTAAATTGAAAGTTTTTGCATTTTTAAAAAATAATATTTTTTTTTAGAAACTTTCAGAAATACTCTTCACTGAGCCATCTAGTTTCCACTGATTGTTTTATTATCACAACAAAGAGATATTTATAACTCTGTGCAATGCTGATAATAGAGTTAAGAAAAGTAAAAATGGGTACAACAATAGATAATTAATTGTTCATTTGTACATGTAATAAAATGTAATTACATAAAAGAAATCAATACTTAAACATTACCAATATCAATAACAGTCAACAAACTTATTCTATTATCAAGGCAATGTACTTTTACAATAAAGTATCTATGATCCATTATATTATAAAGACCCTAAAGATTGCAACTAGACTAAAGAGAGTGAGATTATGAATTCCAAGAAGTTTAAATGAACCTCATTAAACAGGAAATGTAACATATTCTGACAGCAGACTGTCAAACAGTCAATTTAACTTTCAAATTGCATTGAAACTATGTATTAGTTAGTAATTAGTTGCCACAAATATTTTTAACATTAGCTATGGAAAAGGTTTATTTCATATCTTTATTTATTAATAGTAGCCGAGCATGCTTTTGACTAAAAAAGTCAGATTCTCTAGCCAAAAGCACATTCAGTACTGTTACTGAAAACATTTCCAACATTGGCTAAGAAAAAGGTTAATTTCATATTGTCAAATCATACATTGACTTCAGATAATGGTATAATCCAGATTCCTTACTATTCAATTGAATTGAGCATTCATTTCCACTAAACAATGTGTATTTATAGAGTTAATGCATAGACAATGGCCAGAACAGGCCAATAGACAATAATTGTCATTGAATGTGAATGTTTTTATGTAGAGTGGAAATCTGGCAATAAATAGTCAGCCTTTTGGAGGGTAAGGTTAGAGAATGACTTTTAAACTTGTATAGCATATACACATTTTCCCTATATGGTCTAAGAGAATAACTGTTAAACCTGAATAACAGAAGCCTGTGTCTCCCTATATGGTTGAAGGAAACTCCTGATAATCTAAACAGTAATGATCATTCTTCCAGACTATAGTTATTTAAGCTAATGGATATTCAATGAAGCAAGTCCACATTTAGAACTGGAAGCTTCCAAAACAAAAGCTGACTCAAGACCAACTATCATTCAGCTGGAAGAGTCATCACACCTACTCATAAGGTGGACTATTGACTGCAGATGGAAGTGGGTAAAAATCTATTAGGGCACATACAGTCCTTTCTTCAAGAGTTCACCCTAGAACTGAGAACTATAACCTACCAAAAGTAGCAGGCAGAGTATAGCTATCTATAAATAATAATTGTAAATCGAGTGTATGTTTGTATCTATATATTACTAATAAATATATTATAAACATATGTATACTTGTTTGTGTTTATATGTATAATCGTGAAACACAACATGTATTTTTATTTATTACGGTAACTGAGTACACTTTTGGATATTCTCAAGCCGAAAGCATTTGCTCAGCTAGAAATGTTTTCGGTAATTAATTGGCAACAAATCAAGAAAAAGAATAATACAACTTCTAATATGTATTACTTAATAATAAAGTTGATAATGCTCAAGGCTAGATAGATTTACAAATGTAATTACATAAAAATTGATAAATCAGATAATCGAATAATTTATTACTTGGGGGTTCATAAAGAGTTCAAACACTGAAATAGAATTGGGATTTGATCCATTGACTTTGAGCTTCATTCAGAATTTGGCATTTTCGCACTACATTAAACCACACAGGAAAAAATATGCAATAGCAGATCAACAGTGACAGACTGTAATGTGATTATTGCTATAGAATTGGTAATTCTTACACTTATATATTGTCATAAAATAGGATATAAATAATAAGCACTCTACTAATTAATTATTAAAAACAATTCTGTTTACTTAAACAATTTGCTTAAAATTTTATTTAAGAAGGCGTATTACAATTTAATAGCTTCTAGCTAATAAAAATAAATTCATATTTAAATATTTAATAAAGTTATAAATAAATTTGTAAATATTATTTCTAAAATTAGCATAATTAGAATAATAAATTATTCATTTGTAAATGTGATAAATATAAATTTCAAAAAATAAATGTTAAAAAGCAAAAGTAAATAAATAAAACAAAATATAGCACATGATGAAGCTATTTGTCATTTGAATCTTAATAAAATACTTAAATTTATTTTTAAATTACAATTCAACTTAGAATTTTTATTTCACAAAATCAGTCCATATAGATACCACATTATTGACTATTTTATCTATATATCTGTCTGTCTATCTATGCAATTATCTGTCTGACTATTCATTCAACAATCCATGTATTTATCTATTTATTTTTATGTCAGTCTATCTGTCTCGTTTTTTGTCTAATTTTTTAATCTATCTATGTGCCTATATATACATCTATTCATGCATACGATCTATCTATCTACCTATCTCTTTATCTACATCTCTCATTTTCTTTCTATCTATATTTCTATCAGTCTTTTATCTGTTTATTGATTAATAAATCAATCTATTCATCCATCTATAAATAAATTTATCTCTTTATCTATTCTTCTGTCAATTGATTTATCTACCCATCAGCCTTTCTATATATCCATATATATGTCTGCCTATATTTATCTATCAATCTATCAATATATTTATTTATTGATCACTTAAAAGATCTATCAGTTGATTTATTTATCTATCTATATAATTGTTTATCTGTTGTTCTGTGTATTTAAGACTATATTCATTCATCTTTCTATCAATCTATTTATCTGTATAATTGTCTATATGACTGTCAATTTATTTCTCTCTCTCTCTTTCTCTCCCTCTCTCTATATTATAATGATCCAAATGAAAGTGGGGATCGAATCTAACAGCATCTACGATATCTGCACTACAGGGGCGCCATCTAGGCATTTGAGCCTAGAAAAATTTATAAAGTAGGCAGATATGCGCTGTTAAGATTCCACTTTATTTAAATATTTAGATCACTAGCCCATTGTCACTAGCTCACTGGAGACGCAGAGATAAGAAATAACTTGTTTAATTTGTATATATAAAAAAAATAAAAGCCACTGCCAGTAAATAACAAACAAACATTTATTTACGCACATATAAATTTTGAATCATTTAAATTTTGAGGAATAAATTTAACATTTTAAATTTTTATATTAACTTTTAATTTTACATTTAAATAGAATGCAATGAGTTTAATATTAATTTTATTTAGAGGGTTGAGTATGAATAGACTACATAGATCTGCATTTAAAAAGAAAATATTCTTTCCCTTGTTTAACCTCAGGCCAAAAGTTCGCAGTCAAACTGGCATCAATCCATCTGATACATTATGTATTTGATGTAGCATGAAAATACAACAGCACATATATACTATACTGTCAGGAATGGACATCTGAACAGTATAGTTAGAGAAGACATTGACTCTTGACCAATACAGGAATGTTACATCTATATGGCAAGAAGAACAATAAAATAAAAACTCCATAAGAAGGGACTGCGGTCCTTTTTGCCAGCTTATAATCCCATCCATAGGCAAAGGGTTGGTGCGGTGTATACAGCAATTCTGCACATAGTGAAACTCATACTACATCTACTAATTACACAAATATATCCAATCCATCAACCTAATTCAACTGTGAAACAAATAACCTAAGATTACCCTTCCTTAATATAACTTTACAAAACTATATAGCCATTCATGCCTGACTTAAATTTAACATTTACATACGTTCGCACAGATGAACTGTATAAAATTTGTTTTATAATGTTGAGTATAGATTGGCTGCATAGACTCCACAGTTAAAACATTCCAGAATAAATATGACTAATCAAAATACAAAGTCATCGATAACATCAATTGCAAAGGGAATAGAAGAAGCCCAGTAGCATTCAGCATAAGATGCCACAATGACACCAATGACCTATATATTCCAATCGAATATGAAACAGCAACACAACTGCTAACGAATCCATGCAACATCTATATCCAACTTAAATTTTATGCATTTAAATAATTTATACAATAAGAAATAAAAATGGAAATGATTTTTATCAAACGCAAAACATATAAAATTAAACATTATTAATTGATCTGAAAACTTACAAAAGTCAGATAAAAGTCCATTCAAAATTTAGGTTAGCTTGTTTATTAAACTTGTCAACTCTTGATGAAAGTTCTTAATTTTATGATTTTAACAATTGTTCAGTTCATATAGCTTGTGGAAGAAGAGTTCAGGTTCCTGTTTTAATTCCCATGACGTCTCCATTGGAAGATCGATCTAATGTTCTGGAGGTGGCATTAGCTGGTTCATGGTATCACAGTCTTTTCATTTTTTAAATAAGTGAGAGAGAATGACAAGTGTGTCTTACCGTTCTTCTCACCAAATCAAGTTGGAAAAACCCTCAGGAAAACTATTTCTCTTTTTATAGTATCCACACAGATTCAACCAACAAAATGTCACTAATCCATCATTTTCATTAGGGTCCAGGCTGAGGCTTGGTGCTTCCATTGGTCAAGCTAATGTTTCTTTATTCTCTTATCTAATTTTCATCTAACTTTTTAATTACACAAGAGCCCCAAGGCTAGCTTGCTTTTTAATTAATAAACAATCATTTCCATTTACAGATTACAGGAATTAATTAATACCTGTTTTTATTTTTACTTACATTATGTCTTTATTAAAATATTTTTATATTTAAATCTTGTATTTTTTTATAAAAAAGTACATTGAAATACATTTTTTTATTTATTAAAAAAAATATTTTTAAAGTTTTGCATCTGTGCGAATATATATATGTTTAACAAACATTTTAGCTTTTAGTTTTTTAATAGATTTTATTTTTATTTGCGAACCTTAAGATTTTATTTTAAATTAATGTAACAGCATATTTATATACCATTACATATCAGTAAACTTCCTCAAAAAAAAAAAAAAAACATTAAAAAAAGAAAGAAAAAGAATTTACTTAGTGTTAGTAATTACATTACACAAATTGATTATATATGAAAATGTCAAAAGGACAAAACTTTTTTTTTTTAAAAGACAAAACAGTAATTACACACAAATATAATGATTAAAAAAATGTTGACTGTTGATTCCTTATTACCAGCTAAATTTCCGCCCCCTCCCTTCCAAGTTTCATTTCTTCTACTTTTAATTCAGGCAAGTTAAATGATTAGATTTTAAACAAGACTTTTTTTTTTTTTTTTAAATTATGACTTATATTAATTATTACGTTTTATTCCTCGCATTTATTTTTACATATGCACAATTTTTCTTACTGGCAGTACCTTTAAAACAAAATTCAAAGTATAACTTTACATTAATACAAAAAATATATTTATATTCATTTCAGAAAAAATATTACGGGCATGATTTATCTTTAAAATTCTCAGGGCACTCGGTGGTTTATTAAAGATCAGCTCACGTTGGGTAGCCAGTTATAACGATCCAAATAAAAGTGGGGATCAAATCTAACCACATCTATGATATCTGCACTACAGGGGCACCATCTAGGTATTTGAGCCTAGAAAAATTTATAAAGTAGGCAGATATGCGCTGTTAAGATTCCACTTTATTTAAATATTTAGATCGTTAGCCCATTGTCACTAGCTCAGTGGAGATGCAGAGATAAGAAATAACTTGTTTAATTTGTATATATAAAAAAATAAAAGCCACTGCCAGTAAATAACAAACAAACATTTATTTACGCACATATAAATTTTGAATCATTTAAATTTTGAGGAATAAATTTAACATTTTAGATTTTTATATTAACTTTTAATTTTACATTTAAATAGATTGCAATGAGTTTAATATTTTATTTAGAGGGTCGAATATGAATAGACTACATAGATCTGCATTTGAAAAGAAAATATTCTTTCTCTTATTTAACCTTAGGCCAAAAGTTCACAGTCAAACCGGCGTCAATCCATCTGATACATTTATGTATTCGATGTAGATGAAAATACAACAGCACATATATACTATACTGTCAGGAATGGACATCTGAACAGTATAGTTAGAGAAGACATTGACTCTTGACCAATACAGGAATGTTACATCTGTATGGCAAGAAGAACAATAAAATAAAAACTCCATAGGAAGGGACTACAGTCCTTTTTGCCAGCTTACAATCCCATCCACAGGCAAAGGGTTGGTGCGGTGTATACAGCGATTCTGCATGTAGCGAAACTCATACTACATCTACTAATTACACAAATATATCCAATCCATTGACCTAATTCAACTATGAAATGAATAACCTAAGATTACCCTCCCTTAATATAACTTTACAAAACTATATAGCCATTCACGCCCGACTTAAATTTAACATTTAGATACGTTCGCACAGATGAATTTTATAAAATTTGTTTTATAATGTTGAGTATAGATCAGCTGCATAGATTCCATGGTTAAAACATTCCAGAATAAACATAACTGATCAAAATACAAAGTCATCAATAACGTCAATTGCAGAGGGAATACAAGAAGCCCAGTAGCATTCATCATAAGATGCTGCAATGACACCAATGACCTATATATTCCAATCGAATATGAAACAGCAACACAATTAACCGCTAACAAATCCATGCAATGTCTATACCCAACTTAAATTTCATGCATTTAAATAATTTATACAATAAGAAAAAAAATGGAAATGATTTTTATCAAACACAAAACATATAAAATTAAACATTATTAATTGATCTGAAAACTTACAAAAGTGAGATAAAAGTCCATTCAAAATTTAGGTTAGCGTGTTTATTAAACTTGTCAACTTTTGACAAAAGTTCTTAATTAATTTTATGATTTTAACAATTGTTCAGTGCTTACGGAAGAAGAATCCAGGTTCCTGTTTTAATTCCCATGACGTCTCCATTGGAAGATCAATCTAATGTTCTGGAGGTGGCATTATCTGGTTCATGGTATCACAGTCTTTTCATTTTTTAAATAAGTGAGAAAGAATGACAAGTGTGTCTTACCATTCTTCTCACCAAATCAAGTTGGAAAAACCCTCAGGAAAACTGTATTTCTCTTTTTATAGTATCCACACAGATTCAACCAACAAACTGTCACTAATCCATCATTTTCATTAGGGTCCGGGCTGAGGCTTGGTGCTTCCATTGGTCAAGCTAATTTTTCTTTATTCTCTTATCTAATTTTCATCTGACTTTTTAATTACACAAGAGCCCCAAGGCTAGCTTGCTTTTCAATTAATAAACAATCATTTCCATTTACAGATTACAGGAATTAATTAATACCTGTTTTTATTTTTACTTACGTTATGTCTTTATTAAAATATTTTTATATTTAAATCTTGTATTTTTTTTATAAAAAAGTACGTTCAAATACCTTTTTTTATTTATTAAAAAAAATATTTTTAAAGTTTTGCATCTGTGTGAATATATATATACGTTTAACAAACATTTTAGCTTTTAGTTTTTTAATAGATTTTATTTTTATTTGCGAACTTTAAGATTTTATTTTAAATTAATGTAACGGCATATGTATATACCGTTACAATATATATATATATTGTAACCTAAATTATAATAGCCAACAAATGCTTCATTGTGATGACTGACCAGAACCTTCTCACTGATTGAAATCCAACATGTTGGGTGCCAATTTGCAACCTAAATTATAATAGCCAACAAAAACTCCATCATGATGATTGACTGGAGTCTTTTTGCCAATCAAAAACTACTTTAATTGGATGCCAATTTGTAACATAATTATAATAGCCAACAAATGTTTCACTTATGACAATTGATTGAAACCTCATTGATTAAAAGCCAACATGTTGGGCAAAACATATTGTAAACTAATAAAATAATAGCTAACTTATGATGATCCAAATATAATCTACACCCTCATTTGAATAAGAGAATCAAAATAACATCACCAAGGCTAAACAATATTATTGGATATATAAGCTAAACTCAGTGGATTTAAAGATAAATGCCATATGTCACAATAATAACAAGAGAAATACAGGTGTAGATAATTATAACAAAATATTGTTAATTTCAAAGCAATTCGAATACCTTAAGTGGATGATAACTCTCAAATCACACTTATAAAAATGAAAGACTCTTAATCTTAGAAGCATATGTCATTAAGGTTAAATTAAAATCCTTCTCTTCACTACCTTTATTATTAAGTATAATTCTTATTAATCCTTTAAGCATCTTACTGCCATGATCAGAGAAAACATTTATAATATCGAGTTGTTTTCTTAAATATTTGCCAAATCATATCTTGTTAAACAATTCTTTTACAAAATAATCTCTTTGATAACATTAATCATAAAATGATTTGGCTATCTCAGGACAAATATGATTAACTTTAATAATGATAAAATAAATTCTCTTCTAATTATTAAGTTTTATTTAACAAAGAATGAAATCTTCATAAGTATAAAATAAAGCATACACTTACCCCTAAGATAACATCTTCCACACTTATGATAACAATAATAATATCATTAAAATTTAAAATCAACATGACAAACTCTTAATTTGGAATAACAGAAAAATAATATATAAGGATGGCATTTGGATATTAAGAATGGATAAGGGATTTTATGGCTATTCCAAACATCACACTAATAAACCTACTTTAAAATATTTTCTGAATTTGACTTCAGTAACTTCATAATCTCAATGTATTATGGAATAATAGCATAATCTTATAAGTATTGAAAATAATTTAAGAATATGCATAGTGATCTTTAATAAACAAACAAAATTGACTAATGTGATCTTACATGATGAATATACAATATAATTCTTTATTCAACAAAATCATGTCTGTCTTAAATGTAATTCTAATATTTTAAATATAATTTTAATAAAGTGACTCTTATATCAAATTTCAATATCTATCTACTCTTAATGATTATATTTAAATTAATTCATAGTACTCTCATTAATCAGAAATTTAATAAACCATATATTGCATTTCTGATTAATGAATGAATGATGTAGAAAAATGACTATAAGAAAATTCAATTAACAATACAATATTTATTCACATAAAACAAATAACAATTAATGACTGTATCACATCTTTCAATGTCAACAAAGCCAAAACTTCTACAGATAAAACTTTCTGTCTTTAAATATCAGAAAATTAAACTTTACAAATGTACTATGAAAAATAAAATTAATTAAGTAAATATAATATTATTGGTCAATAAAACTTTCTATTAATTTGAATTTTAATAAGTTCTCACATTTGTAACATTCTTACCATAATAGTGTCCTTTGTGAATATTAACTACAATTAAATATATAAGCTTACCAATCCAGTAATGAGATGGTTGAGAAAAAAGATGTATATTATTTATTTTATGCCAAAATATAATTTAAATTCTTGAATTTTAATTATTTATTGAATTTACATTCTAAGTACTAGAAAAGCATCAACAACATATTTTTCACTCAAATAGACCAAAAATGCAACAAAAATTAAGAGTGCATTCCTCAATATTTGATTAAAAACCAATTAATTGCCAGAATAAAGTCATGGTAAAATATTATACAAGACTTTACGCAAAATAAACTGTCAACAAAAAACTATATCTATATTTGGCTTTCAAAATAAACACAAAGTAAAATTTATAAATAAATGCACCTACTTTTGAGGGAAATAAAGAAATGAATTATTACTTAATCTCTAGTCATGAGATGATGAGAATGAACCATCAGGGACAATAATAATAACTGAGTTTGCTTTAATAAAGCATCATATGCTTAAGATATAATAAGAGCCATAAAATACATCTGAAGCTATGACAATAAAATAAAGAGAGCCTAAGCAATACTGACAAAATAAATATTATAAAAAAATAAGAGAGAGAGAGACTAGTGCCATTACTCTTAATCAACTACAATAACTAACGTATGGGTAAAAATTATAAATAATAATTAAGGCTAAATATAGCTTAGTAAAATTAGACAATAAAATAAACAATAGAAATATACATCCACTTATACTTCATTCTGCATAATTATACACCCTTAATAAATAAATGATTCAAAAGAAAGGGCACACATAACACTTTCAAAATGTGCAATTATCAAATAATGATATTCTGAGAACTTTGACAAAACTGTTTATAAAATAGCATATAAAATACTATACATATAAAAGAATGACATTAAAGGCAAATCATGAACATAAATAATAAAATATTAAGCCCCCCGTTACCATTAAAAATAAAAGCAAAACTAAAGTTCTTTTTTTTCTGAGTCCAACCATTAAATGGGACACAGTTTATCAAGCAAATAAAGTTTTGTAGACAGTGAACATATTCAGCACACAGAAGTATAAACATTTCGAATTAATGTTGCTAACAAAATGTTTAGATATGGCCATTTATTTTAGCAATTTTTTTTATAGATTAAGCAGTAAGAAGAGAGAGAGAAGGAGGGGGGGATGGAGAGGGAGAGAGACAGGGGGAGGGGGAAGGAGAGAGAGAGAGGAAGGGAGGAGAGGGGGGCAAGAGAGCAGGCTTTCATAACCAATGCAGGAAAAATTCACATAAACTTGATTGCAGATAATATTAATTTCAGTAATATTCATATTTCCATTTATAATACATATGTAATTTACTAAAAATACTTAAAAAGCATTTGTTATAATTTTTTCAGATAATATTAGTCAATTGTTTTTCATCCAGATCCCACGAAAAAAATATACATTTTTTTCCTCTGAGTGAAATAGACACAATAAGTAAAATTCCTATTATGCTGCTATTAAACAATAAATAATGCTTTCTTGAAATAACAGGAAATACATATTCAAATGTTTTGTTGAAAAATAAATAATTTTATAGACAACTTCAAATAATGCACTCGTCCTAATAAGCAAATCTTTATAAGGAATTCAAAGTTTTTCACACAAAGTGAATTAATTCCAAATATTATTTTATATAAAATGAGTATTTTTAGGAATAAAATAATAAAGTTCATAAGTAATTTTAAAAACATTACAGCTGCTGGGAATTTAAAATATATTATCGAAAACTTGAATATTCAACGGACTTTAAAACAAGTCTTGAAATCAATAGCAATTTTTTTACGTAGACAAAGCAATGATAACAATGTCTTTTAAAGCTCCTTAAATCAGGAAATTTAAACAGCATAAAAATAAACTTTATAATAGCTAGCTAGTTTTGCGATTAATGTAGACTGCGATGTAAATTTCTTGTATTTGAAGTTCTGATTTAAAAGTTGTGCCTAGATAAAATTAGCTTTTAGCCAAACATTACTTTTGAAACTAATAAAATAAAATAATTTAAATAAAGTTAAACTTATTAAATTAAATAACCGCAACTTAAAAACACGAAGGCACCGAGTAGAAATTATTATCATGTGTTTTTATTCCTAAGTAATTTTATTCACCAGTGTGTATGCAGGTGTCAATTTCACCTATTTATAATCTAAATCATGTGGTTATTTTATGATTTCTAATATGGTTTGAATCCAATGTCTTACAAACTATAAGGAGATATTCTAAAAATAATCTCATTATATATTCATCTTTTTGAATTCAATTAATTTACATCTAAACAGAGGAATTAATTATTACTTCCTGTTATAATAAATTGTTTATAAAATCAAACATTGTATAGAAAAAATTAAATACATTATAAAATTAAAAATTGCCTTATTCCAAATAAAAGCTTATATTTATTTAACATATTCATTTTTAATTTAATTCCATTCTCAGAACACTTTATATTGTCTTTTAATAAATAAATAAAATATTTAAGAAACATTTTAAACAAAGAAGTGTTAAAGAAAGTAATTACTTTACATTCATTCATCCAAATATTCATGTATTCATTATTTTTAATCCCTAGTTTTAAAATTATTAGCTTTATTATGATTTCTTTTAACTAACTACATCTAAAATATTTAATTATAATATTTTATATTACAATTAAAATTAGATTAAGGCATTTTAATACTTAAAATAATATTAACAAATCTAAATATAGGGGTTTGAATTTCAAGTTTAAGACTAATATTGAATCTCAAAACATTTTAATGGTTAAATTATGATATAAATTAACGGTATTAACTTATAAACTGCATTAATTAATACTTTGAGTTAACAAATATTTAAAATTTGAGTACTTGAACATTACAAATAATTATTTATAAAACAAAAATATTATAATTTAGGATATTAAACTTATTTCACAGTTATAAAGAATTACAAAAATATTTATACAATGACTTTTTATATACATAACCATAGAATTATTAGGCAACAACATATCTAACCATTATAAAATCGAATTACTGAAAAAAAATTTTTTTTAGACATATTAGGCTAAGATATGACTTGACATTTAGTTTCAAGCCAAATCTAAAGGTTATAATATATATAATTTTTTTAATACAATATATATATATTCATCTGACCATCACTTTATCGATCAATCTATTTATCAATCTGTTTATATGTCTATCTATCTTTCTATATGTTTCTCTCTGTTCATCTGACAATCTATAAATATATTTATCTATCTATTAATTGGCATGTCAACTAATTTATTTGTATATTTATCTAACTGTCTTTCTTCATCATCTGATTATGGAGCCTTTAATTCATGTATTCATTCATCTATCCCTCTATCTATATATCTATTTTTATATGTCTGCTTATCTATTTATATACTAATATACACACCAATCTATCTATCATTTTACCTACTTATTTATTTATCTATTCATTTACATATATACCTTCTTACACATATTTGCCTACCAATCACCTATCTATTTGCCTATCTGCCTTCTAACCTATTTATCTATTCATGTATCTATCAATCCACTAGTCTATCTACTTATCCATTGATTTATTTATATATCCATCTATCTATTTAGCTCTCATGTATATCCATTTATCCTCCATTTATCCATCTATACATCATTCTAATTATTATTTCTCTATCATTCTATCAAATCATATAATGTCTACAGCTGACATAAATATAAAATTATTTTATGTTTTAAAGAGTAAACCTTATTGAGAACCAAAAACAGTTACATAAGTTACATTTGAAAACATGTGATCTTAGATACAAATTGATTCATAATATTACATATATAATAAAGGTTTACAATCTTAATTGTGATAGGAAAGAAAACATGATTTACATTAATTAAAGGAAAAATAATTATTACATAACAAGATATATATGTCAAATTAGGTTAACATAAAATTTTTAAATGTGATATTGAAAAAAATATTTGGAGAACATGATAGTATAATTGAAACATATGGAGGAAGAGTTGAAATTAGTGTTAGATTAACATGTGGTCCTATAAAAATTGGGTTTATTTGGTGAGAGTACTGTAGTCTTTATAACTAAATCTTATTGTTTTATTTGCCGCATAAATTCCATGTGAAAAAAAAAATGGAAAAATACTAGTCAGGACATTGGGAAAACACAAAAACATTGGTACAGCATGAATTGCATTCTCAGAAAAATGAAAAAACATTAGTATGCATGAACTGCATCCCAGAAAAATATTAGTTCAATAAGGATTGTATCTTGAAAAAATGGAAAAACAGTTTTCAGCATAAATTACATCTTGGGAAAATGGTAAAACAGTAGTCAGCACTAACTACATTTTGGGAACATGGAAAAATACCATTTCAGCATGGAAAAGCACCAGTTAGCATGCATTGAATCCTGGGAAAATGAAAATATTCCAGTTTAGCATAAATTGTATCTTGGAAAAATGGGGAAAAACCCTTGTTTACATGAATTGCATCTTGAGAAAATGGAAACTACGAGTTGGCATAAATTGCATCTTGGGAAAACTGAAAAACATCAGTCAGCATGAATTGCATCTTGGGAAAATGGAAAAAAACACCAGTTATTATGAGTTGCATCCTTTAATAATGATGGTATTGGCAAATTTTTTGGGTTGAAGCTTGAGAACTTGCAACTATTATACAAAAAAAAAAAAAACGAAAATATATAAAATTATTTTAAAAGCAAAATTGGACAACTAAATTCATTTTTATCAAAACTGTTTTTAGAAAAATGTGTTATATATATATTAATTGAGAAATAGTAAAGAAAATGTAGATATAGCTTTTATTTACTTTTGCATAAGTATCTTTTCTGTATTGAGATGGTATATAAATATGATAAGTATGTAATAACTTTTGTTTATTTTTGTATACATTCACAATTTCTATACTATTATATTTAAACATGCATCATAAACCATACAGCGTCTTTATTTCTATATATATTATGAAAAACAATATATATATAAAACAAAAAAAAAACTGGAATGAAATCTAACCAAAAAAAAAAAAAAAAACTACTTAAATAAATATTAGTTAACCTCATTTCCAGTTTCATTTTATTTACAGTTGAATTTTAAATTCAAATTAACCTTTGAATGCCAAAATGTTAACTTAAATGTGATTGGCCAAACTTATACATTTTGAATGAAATTACACAAATAAACTGATAATTTTATGAATAAACAATTTAAACTATGCAAATATAAAAAATTATGGAAAATCGATCAATTCTGTATTAAAAAAACATCATATCTAATATGGGGGGGGGGGAGTAAATTTGAAAATATTTTCAACAGACTTGAATTTTTTTTGAAAGTAAAACAATCTAACTATCCTTTGTTAGTTAATAAACAGATGTGTCTTAACTCAAGGTCATCATCATCATCAACCATTATCAATCCACTACAGGATGAAGATCTCTCCAAGTTCAATCCGTCTTCTCCGATCTTTAGCTTCTCTTCTCCACATCACCCCTGCATACTTTCTTATTTCATCCATTCATCTCACATGTGGTCTCTTTCTGGGTCTTTTACAATCTCTTGGAATCCAGTTTAAGATTTCAATTGTCCATCTACTATCATCTCTTCTAGCAATATGTCCAGCCCAACTCCACTTCAATCTTTTAATTTTTTCAATGAGGTCAGTAACACCTATTCATTCTCTTACCCATACATTGCATTTTCGATCTCTTCTTGTTATTCCCAACATGCATCTCTCCATAATTCTCTGAGTGGTCTGAAGTCTCTGTATCATTCTTCTATTAAGTGTCCAAGTCTCAGATCTATAAGTAAAACCTGGTAAAACACATCTGTTAAAAAAACCTTCCTTTTCAAACACATAGGCATATTTCCTTTTAGTATCAAGTTATTTCTACCAAAAGCACTCCAAACAAGTTTAATTCTATGATTAATTTCCTCCATTATGTTTTCATCTGTATTAATAATCTGATCAAGGTATTTGTAACTGTTAACTTCTTTTAATTCATCATAATCAATCTTTATTTTCACATTTTGAGCAAATTGATTAAACATTACTTTAGTCGATTTTAACATTTATCTTTAGTCCTACTTTTCTACTTTCATCTAATAACTCCTGCAACATTTCCTGCAACTCTGAAGCATTATTTGCAAAAACAACTACATCATCTGCAAAATGTAAATGACTTAAATAATCTCCATTTTCTTTCACTCCTTTAGTTTCCTATTTCAATCCACAAAATACTTCTTGCAGCACTGCTGTAAAAAGTTTTGGAGATATGGAGTCACCTTGTCTTACATCCTTCTCAATATTGACTTTCCCAGTAACATTATGTAATCTAATTGTTGCTGTTGCATTTTTATAAATATTCTTTAAAATATGACAATATCCTGGATCTATACCTTGATGATCCAATGCTTTAATCACTGAATAAATGTTTATAGAATCAAATGCCTTTTCATAATCTACAAATCCAAAACATAATGGTAATTCATATTCATTTGTCCTTTCTATAACTTCTCTCAGTATCTGGATATGATCTACTGTACTAAAACCACTTTTAAATCCAGCTTGTTCTCTTGGTTGGTGGAAATCCAATGTTTTCTATAGACGAGTTGTAATTATCTTGGTAAAAACAATGTATAAAATTGATAAAAGGCTGATAGGTCTGTAATTTCTAATATCTTCTTTATCACCTTTTTTAAATATTAATATTATTACTGCATTCTTCCAATCATCTGGTACATCTTTATCATTAAGACATTTGGTATATAACTTTGCTAAATATTTTTCTATTTCTTCACCTGCTTCTTTTAATATATCAATTATAATTCCATCATTTCCTGGAGCCTTTCCTTTCTTCATACACTTAATTGCATGTCTCACTTCTTCATTTAAAATTCTGGGCAATTCGGAAGATGTAATAGATATAGGAGGTACTTGTTCTTTATTACTATATAATTCTTGATAAAAGTCTTCTACCCATTTCATGATATCCTTTCTCTTTTTAGTAATAATTCCATCTTTTTTTCTTATTGCAGATATAAATTTCCTACCAATACCAAAATGATGTTTTGCATTCTTGAGACTTTTATTTTCTTCTACAGCTTTCCTTGCTAGTTCACAGTTATACTTTCTTATATCATTTTCAACTCTTTTCCGCAAACCATTTTACAAAATTCGAGATGTTCAATCCTTTTTAATGCATCATTTTTGTATATCTTCATATTCCTTCTTTTCTTCATAAATTCTCTAGTCTCAATAGAAATTTTATTGGTGAATTGCTCCTTTTTTCTACCAGATATCTTTGTGGAGGTTTTTAAAAGTGTATTAGTTTTTTTCATATTAATTTCATTCAAATCTGAATCATGTTCAAAATCAACTAATACTTGAAACCGATTTGTAAGTTTTAATTTAAATTCATTAGAATGTGTCTGAAGATTAGGAATATCAACTGTAAATATTGTTCTTCTAAATAATTTTTGTCTCTCTAGTTTTGCATTAACACGTATCTTACACCTTACTAAACAATGATCACTTCCTGTGTTAAATTTATTAAGAACATTACAATCTTGAAATATGTATTTTCTGCTAGTCAAAATATAATCCAATTCTGCTGTACCTTCATTTGAATGCTTCCATGTCCATTTCCTTTTAACATTTTTCTCAAAAAAAGAATTCATAATATAAAGTTTTTCTTTTTCTGCAAACTCCACAAGTCTATGTCCTCTCTCATTTCTATTACCATAGCCAAAATTACCTACAACACTTTTATCTTTTATTTGTTTACCAATTCTAGCATTAAAGTCTCCCATAATAATTTTAAAATGTCATTTACTTTGATCAAAAGCCTTTTGTGCATCCATATAAATATCTTCTACTACTTCATCACTATGAGAACTTGTTGGGGCATAAACCTGAATTATCTGCATTTGGTATCTGCTATGAAGTTGTATAACTAACCTTGTCACTCTGTCCAATACACCATCAATCTCCACAAAAGTTGTTCTTCCAATTTTTTATTTATAATGAATCCTACTCCACTTGTATTTCCAATATTTGTGCCTTTATAATAGAGTTACATGTCCACTTTTTAAATCAATTGTTTCTTCATCTTTTCTTCTAACTTCATAAAGTCCAATAATGTTCCATTTAATATAAGACAGTTCTTCTTCTAATTCTTGCAATCTTCTTTCACTTGAAAGTGATCTGCAGTTGTAAGTACCTAAATAAAAAGTTGTCATCAAATGGTAGCCTGGGTCTGCAATCAGGAGATTTTTAGCACCCTCCACCTTTGGCCACCAACCACTGCCTTGGTTGGTGACTTTACAGCCTCCTGGTAATAAGGGCCATGATTTATTTTTTTCTGTCATAGTTGTATATGTATTGGAAAAATATTTATCATTTACACAAACATTCATTCTGCCTTATTAGGCAACTGAGAAGAAAGACTATGGTATTCCTTGATTTTAAACTCAGAGATAAAAAGCCAATAAACTCACCATGCTGGCTAATGCATGTTGGTGAGCAGCCCATCCATGTTTGTAAAGTATATGAATAATCACATAGTAATAACAGATACAACGACATGAACGTATGGAGTGGAGATTAGGAATTTTCCCTGCTCGGTTCCTTTAAGGACTCCAAGAGGAATCAAAGGGTCTCCTTTCAGTTAATAGCAAACTCCTTTCTGCAGCCAACTCAAGGTAAATAATGATAAAAAAAACCCTATTACCTAACAATTGGCAACCTGATAAATACTGCCTTTTGTTTTGTTTTTTAATCAGGACTGTTGGAAATTTTTTTTTTTATCTTTAAATTTCAAGTGCAGCTCTAACTTTTACTTATCTATTTATCTCACTATCTATCTGTCTGCTCATCTTTGGACTATAAATGCAGCTCTATTTATCTATTTATCTCACTATCAGTCTGCTTGCTTTTTGTTTAAACAACTCTGTGGCTGTCTGTCTGACTGCCTGTCTATCTATCTATCTATCTATCTATCTATCTATCTATCTATCTATCTATCTATCTATCTATCTATCTATCTATCTATCTATCTATCTATCTATCTATCTATCTATCTATCTATCTATCTATCTATCTATCTATCTATTCATCCATCCATCCATCCATCCATCTATCCATCCATCCATATATCTGTCTATCTGTCTGTCGATCTATGTACTATCTATCTACACATCATTTTTTAACATCTATTTATCCATCCATTTACTACTTATTTATTAATCAATTGATTTATCTATATAATTATATATTTATTGATCTAATAATAAAATTTTCCATCTAACTATTGATCTATCAATTGATTTATTTATCATTTTTTTATTTATTTGCCTGCCTGATTTCTGGCTATCTATACATTTTCCTGCTGATTTATCTATCTATCTATGTATGCATCCATTTCTCTCTTTACCCTGCTCTCTCTCTTTTTCTATCAACCTTTTCATAAAACATATATAGCTGATTATTTTTTCCAGCAGATTTAAATATAAAATTAAAAAGCGAAATAGAACAACTAAGCAAAGCTTCAATTAGAAACACCTTACTTCGAAATATTTCGTAGAGAATATCCGTTGAAAATATTTATCAAAACTATTCTTACTACTATTGATAAATAAAAAATAGATGTACTTTTATTTATTTCTGCATACGATTTTTGCATTGAGGTTGCATATAAATGCAATTATTATGCAAAAACTTATGACTATTTTTTTTAATAAACTGCCATTGCCTACTAAGTTTGTTTTAATTTTTATTGAATATATCCACAATTTCTAACAATAAAGTACCATTTTTAAAATGCGTCATATAATCATAAAGTTATCTATTTTTATAATACATATATTATCAAAAACAACATATAATGAAATAAAAAAATTGTAATAAACCTTATAAAACAGAATTTCCAAAAAAGTAATAAAATACTTAAATAAATATTAACTAACACTATGCTCATTCCATTTATTTATGATCAAATTTAAATTCATATTAATGTTTAAATTCCAGAATGCTAAAATTTAATAAAGAATGTTTTATAATTTGTATATAAATTAATATTGATACAATGCAGTTATATGTAAATTATCCTTTGTGAAAATTAACATTTCATATCTGGGGGAGTAAATTAGAAAATCTTTTTAATAGGCTTGAGACTAATAAAAAACTTTATAAGTATTTTCTTTTCTTTTACTTTTTTCTAACAAGGCTTTTTAAAAAGATTTTTGCTTTGCCATAGACTATTTCAAGGCAGTTTTATCTTTTATTATCTATATATCTTTGTATGCATGCATGTATCTATTTGTTTATCATTATCACCATTTTTAGTCCATATTAATTCACTGCAGGATGATTTCTTCTAGTTTAATCTGGATTTCATTTATAAGTATAAATATAGTAAACTTGGTTCTGCACAAATCTAGATAGATCACAAATGTAAATCACATTATAATAGTCCAAGCTTATTTACACCATAAAATTTCAAGCTGTTGTCAATGCAACCTCTACAAATATTGACAACAGATGGATGATTTATGATGTAGATAAACGTGGGCTAAAATCATGTGATTTATATATATGCAATCATTTAAATATAATGTAAACTTTTTGTATAAAAATATAGCCACATTAAAACAAAAATAGAATCACTCTTAGTTTAATGCTTTAGCTAATATAGGATTTATAAGACAATCATAAATATTTTATAAGTGTGACAATTTGAAATACAATGACATCTTCAAATTCTACAAGCAGGTAACAAACAATGAAAACTAGTAGTGCAAACTGAATCACATGATCTAATAAGAATAGTATTTATTTGAGTCACATTAAACCAAAAGTGGAAACAGCTTTAGCTCATATAAGAATTATAAGTGAGAAATAGATGACCCATCACTCTGAAAGTCTGTGCTCATATACCCTATATTACATATATAGACACAGGTATATAATAAGCCTGTGTTTCAGTTATTACATTGTAGAGATGTCTGCCCATCCTTGCATATGTATTAAATGGATTATGTCTTGTACATGTGGGGTTCAGATTGACATTAGGTCAACATGGGTGTGACAAGAATTTCGGCCTCAGGATGGCCTTCGAGCATTCCATCATCAGATTTTCAATTGGATGAACGGTTGAAGAGTTGGAGTGTGTAGTAGATTGGAGCCTGTCCATTAAAGTATGAAGATGGTCTATCTTAATATATATCTGAGCACTTATAGTATATATGTGTGGGAGATAATAATCTGGACCAACTGATGATTGCTGGTTTAGCATGAAATACGTCTATTGGTGATTATTTATCTTTTCAGCATATATGTGCTTGAGTGTATCAGTGTTATTAGATAGAGTGGAGAGTGATGGGTCATCTGAAAGTCTGTGCTCATATACCCTATATTACATATATAGACACAGGTATATAATAAACCTGTGTTTCAGTTAAAACATATATAATAAATTGTGTTATAACTCTTGTTTTACTCACGTTAATCCTGGTAATATGTAGGAAAAAGAATAGTTAATTAGAGATTTGGTATTTTAATGCCTCTTTTAATATATTCAAAGAGAAAAGAGCATTTCCTTGAGAAAGTGAGTAATAGGTAAAATTCTAGTTTAAAAAAATATTAAAAGAAAAAAATTCCAATAATGTCATAGTATAGAGTTTAAAGCAAGTAGTCTACCATGTATATATTTTCCATTCAGTATTATACAACTAATTTTTATTCCTCTTTGCTTTTATTAAATCATTATTGTTATTATACTTTGGCAAATCATTATCATCACAATTATCACTATGACCAGATCACTATTTAACTCTTACCTGGTAAGTTTCAGTCATATGTAGATGGTTTTTGCATTATGGAGACTGCATGGGTTAACATTATTATTATTCTCTCATTATCTCAGAGCATCATCATCATAATATGTTCAATTATGATATATATATATATAACAATAAAAATAATAAATATGATAATCAACTATTATATATAGTCTTTCAATCCACAGAAGTAATTTCAATTAATTCCTTAACCTGCTTCAACTACCATTTACTCCTACTTAATATATAGTTTATTATATAAATAACACATTCTCAATTCAACGCACAAGACAAAACTTTCTTAGGAAAAAAAGACATGGCCTTTCTCTCTGCAACTAAATTTCTTTTATAGAGGCTTATCTGAAGAATGTTGGAAATAAGAAATTGAGGTAATGAGAGAAGTTGGTTTGTTCTTTTCTTTAAAAAGTTTGTCTTGCACTCTGGATTGAGAGTATTTTATTTACTTATAAATCAATAGTTACAGTATTAATCTTTATGTATTACATAATATTAATCACTGGAAAATTAATATTTATATAATAACCATGATTATGATGCACACATATTGAAAGTATACTCAGTTTAATTAATATCATTTAACATATTTAATCACTGTTTTGGTATATATATAGTAACAATTTGATTTTGGAAAATAGGTGTGAGATGGTCATAGAGTTGATTTGAAAATATCTACCCCTTGCATACTCCAAACAAGACACCTATATGAGGAATCTATAATTTATTTGGTCCACAAGCTAGAGACTCCATTAATATTTATGGAATGCTTAATTTAAGACTACAGAATTATGCTTGTTCACAATAAAGTCATAAGCATATGTATAAAAACTTAATTTCCTTAACCCACATTATCACCCTCTGAATTAATTTGGTAAGTAAATATTGTTAGCTCTTATGACTAAATCTACCATCGATAATTAATTCTGTAATATGAATTATATATAAGCTTTGGAATTACTACAATGTATTGAATCTCTGAATACAGTTTAAGAATTAAATTAGAATATGGATTAAATTTAAGATGTAAATGTTACACCTAAAACCACATTAACATACATCAACTACAATTATTTATCATAAGTATCATACCAAAGCTTGTTATGTTTAGTTTTTAAAGATATTGTGTAATAGAATATCAAATTGAGCAATTATTTAGATGACATATAAAAGTGAAAATTAGTGTCTAACAGAAATGAATATTCTATATAAACACTTTTATGTTGATACTAATTTAGGTGAATTTGTTAAAGTAAAAGGTAATAATAAACCACAGGTTCAGGATGTCTAGAAGTATGATTCCTTTCTCATTAGTGATGAAGGCAGTATTATATTACAATTTTTATTCATTGTTTTACAGTTAGAAGTAGATTAACATTCATATTATCAGTCTACATTAACTTGAGTTATGTTTGTTATAGCTAATTTACTTATTTAGAGTATAACCTTTTTTATACAGTTGAATTATTATCAAAATATCATAAAGAAATTCTAACCAGCCCTTTAGATTTATTAAAGAGTCCATTAAATTCTTCAATTTTTCCATTGTAAGCACAATTTTTTTCAGTCATTAATTATGTTGTTCAAAATTCAAATTTGATCAAATTGCTATGAAACAGTGACTGTTAATTCAATTAACAAAACAAATAGTTTCAAAAATGATGACTATTCTGAATTTGTTGATAAAATTTCAATAATGTCCAGAAATATCAAATCTAGCTAAATTTACTGTTGGATCTAGAAAAATATTGTTTGAAATCTCATAAAAAGACCATTTTTGTGCCATAATTTATTAGTTGTTTGAAAAGTTCATTAATTGAAGATCTATTAAAAGGATCTTGATTTGAGACAAGTAGTAAACCAATATATTAAAACAGGCAAAACTCTCGATCAGTAGTGCCACTCAGTGCAAGCCAGAGTAATCAATGGATGCCAGAAGGCATGTGTATAAAATACCTATCTAATGCCTACTCATCCAATATACCCAGACTAATTTCTAGCTTGTGACTTTCATCAGTGAGGAGTCTTGGATCTGAAAGGATTGCACCTAGAGTTTTGCCTGTTTAAATAACAGTTATGAACAAGCATAGGAAATGTGATCATGTGACATTTAATGATTTAAAACCAATATATTGATTTTTATGGAAATCTAATTTATTTAACACCTTTCTATGCATTATTTGTGGGACAATTTTTTTCTGACAGATGTATAGAACAAAAAACCATTTCAAGATGTAGAAGTTGAGCTTTCCAGTATTATTTGTCATGCTAGTATTCAATTAAATATCCAGAAAACTAGCCCAGGCTAAACTCTAGCTATTAATAGTTAAATGCTACATACACATTTATTGACCAATATGTGGATGATTATATAGGCTGGATACAATGTGATTAGTTGAAAGAAAAAGTCAAAATCTGAATCGTTTTAATTGTAAATGCTGCAGATAGTTTGTGTAGTACTTTATGTATGTGGTTTTAATAATATTCTTTTCCAAACCTGTGTAGGCACATAAGAAAATTAGATGCAAAATACTTCCTATGACATTATATTGAAATCAATTTTAATTTTTAAAATAGTCATATATATATTTAATTTTTATATCATACTACTAATAATCACAATCTTTTAAAAAAATTCTTACATTTTTGTAACTTAAGATTTTCAATAATGATCACACTTCAGTCATCTTTCTGTTAATAATTTTACAGATATTTACTCATATTTGTTAAAATTTTAACTTTTCTTTTACCTAGTCATATTAATTTTTATATAAATTTTATTCATTTCTTTTTTAAAAAAAACTCTAATCTCCCACTCATTTCTTTACTTATTTTATACATATATCAACATTTAAGTTTCTAAACACAATACTGTTTCTATTCTTGTCGTAGGAAATGATAACTTCTCAGAGGAATCATTTATTTCTCAAATTTACTTTGATTTGCTGATCAAAGGTAGTTTTTTTGTGTGTGTGTGTGTGTGTGTGTATTAAATTTTATACACCTTGAAAATAATTATATCAGTATTTTACTTTTCACGAAAGCTTCAATTATTATATTTATTTATTGATTTATATATATGTAAAGATAAAATAATCTTTTAATAGCTATATTGGGACTAAAACTTCTCCAACAGCTTTTCAAAAGATAATACTCATCATGCTCGACAATTTTCAGTTGATGATAGTTTGAACAGTTTTCCATTCTTGTTTTTTTATGAGAATAGCTAAACATCATATACTGACTAATATTTGATGGTAGCTATGGTCTAGCTACCCGTAAAAAAATTCAAGTTTGTTGAAAAAAATGTCAAATTTCCTTGACTGAGATTCAAAGCTGAGTTACAGGTATAGTAGAAAGGTGCACTACTAATGCATAACAAGTCTATATTTCAATATCATTTATTTTATTACCTTATTACAATTAAATGAATTTTCTTTACTATTAAATCTTTTTTTCAGAACTAGAAGTTATTAATCAATATATTCTGACTTTATTTCATCATAATAATATAATATATACAATTATTTTACTTAAACTATATTTAATAATGTCAAGCGTTGGTGACCTAGTGGTTAGCACGTTGGTGGTATAGCTGCCTTCCAAGCAGTTGTTCCGGGTTCGCTTCCCGGCTGACGCTCTGACATATAAAAATAAAAACACTATATTTAATATGTCTCTTTTCAATACTTTATAAAAATGTTTATATAGTTACATACTTTTTCTATTTGGATATTTCTGTGCAGTTGGAGGAAGAATCTTCAAAGCATTTACTAAAATAATTACATTTTCATTTAATATAAAAAAAGTATTTTTTTTTAGGTCTAATATTATTTTTCAGCTATTTACGTAATCAGTGCAAACATGCCATGGAGTAAGATAAATTAATAAAGTATAACCGATAAGAAACTTAAAATTTCAATAACTCTATCTTCATTCCACTCAGCTCTACCAATAACAATTTTGAATAATCTTTTGTGTGGTCATGGGACATTTGAATTGATCCTTTTTAATTAAGCTGTCAGCTATGATGATTTTTTTTTAAAGATTATATAGAAATAAGTTTTATTTAGTAATAAAAGAAAATGGGTTTGGAAAAGAAATTATAAAGTTTGATTTAAATTATGATGACTACTTGCAACTGTTTAATTTATTTTTCATTAAATTTATTGAATAAATTTATTATTAGTAAAAAGTTTTATGCTTGACTGATAGCATGACAGACAGCTGTTTAATAGAGGAGTGGAAGGGAGGGGGAGATAATTATGAACATGGTTTTAATAATGAATAGGAATGTGTATCAAAATCGTTTTGGGTATTTTACATTTTTAATGCTGTAATGAAAATCCAGTACTTATTTTTTTTTAATATGATGATAGCCCAGAATTATTAAAGTGAAAATCTACAAGGAATTTAAAGCTCACTTTTTATAGTGGCTTTTGACCTTAAGATACCACTGCAACCTATGTATTATGTATCTTTTGAAGTAAGAATTTTTTATTTTATTTTAAGTAAAATCTTTATTAACAAAAAACAAAAAATGTATACATTTTTACAATAATTATTTGTATATTCAGATCTTCATACTTATTTATATACTTTTTACGTTTCTTTTTTAATTAAATAATATTTTTTTGATTTTTATATTATTTTTATAATTCACATGGAGACAGACCCGTGCTTGACCAAATTTTTTCCATTATTTATTTGTTTTTGGGGGTGGGGGATGTAAGAATTTTAAATTCCTTTATATTGTTTCATATTTAGTTGATATGCATAGTAAACTTCTTTGGTAATTATTACTATGTGGATCCAGCTACCCTTAATCTTTCTTACTTTGGAAAAATAATTCCAATGGTACAGATTATCTCATATGAAATTATTAAGAACCATGTAAACTCCATTGTAAGAGAGAATACATAAACATATAGAAAAAATCACATTAAAATGGACTGTCATTATTTTTGTTTCCATAAAATAAATTATTTCTTAATCTGATATATAAGTTTGGTTATCCAAATTCCCCTTCATCCTCAACTAATATTCAATATCATTAATACTTGCTAATTAATAACAGTACCATATCTAATATTGCCATCTTTACTTTTATTGCATAAAATTTAGTTCTGATAAATTGATAAATATTCAAGTTTCATTACAATGCTATTTATTTATAATTGATTTAAAATGACCCGGAAATGATGGTTCACAGATTGCTATTACTGACTGAATATGTCTACGTATGTTTAATTATCGGAATGGTTTGAAAGGTATTAAAATAATTAATTGTTTATTCTGTCTTTATAGTTTAAATGTAGATTGTTTAATTTGAACTTTTAATAATATTTTATTTAATTTAAATTTCATGCTTTTAAATGAATATTGTCTTTATATATATTTGATAAAGTATTTAAAATGGGAACAATGTCTTTCTGGCTGTAGTTAAGCAATTGTACATGATGAAATCATCATATAGGTGGAATAATTTTTTACATATATAAGTAATATTTTAAATTATAAAAATGATAAAAAATAAACAGTATATATTTTTGTAAATAAGTCAATTATTTTATATAGTGCGATGTTTAATGCTGTTTAAATATTATTGTTTATAAAAAAACATTGCGCTATATAAAATAATTGACTTATTTACATACATTTAATTTCAAATAAGAATGAGGTATGTAAATTCTAATAAATTTCACTAGTGTCATTCATTCAAGCATGTAAAAGTAATTTAAATTGATTATTTAATAACTTCACGCTTTCACTTTCAAACACTTAAGATTTGGCCATACAAAAGCGTTTGGGTTCGAAAAGATAGATGGCCATTCTATCTTTTCCAAAGACTTTATCATGTGGTTGTTGAAGTGTTAGTATTCATTCATTTTATATTTAAAATCCAAAGCGCATGTGCAACAGTTTAATGCTGTTTAAATATTATAGTATATATTTTTATAAAACATCTAGACTCTATGAATGCTATTGAAAATTCTTTATTTAGAGAGAGATAGATATATAAACAGATTGACAAAAATACAGACAGAGAGACAGGTAGATAGATAGATGGAAAAAATAATATAGCAACAAAAATACTAACAGTATAAAACATTTTACAGAATTTCTATTAAAATCATGACTTTGCCTTTTGAACCAATAGTCCCTTTAGACTAACAAAATATACACACACATATTCACAAATAACTAATCACAATTCAAAAACAATTGTCAATCACCCATAACATTAAAAATGTTCTCATAATTATTAATGGCCTTAGATCCAAAATAATTTATTAAAAAGTGTATTATACTACTCTTTTAACTTGATTGCATTCAATCATTGCAACATCAAACAATATTTTTTAATTATCATTTTGTTTTTGAATGTATAAGGCAAGCTAAAATATGTTGTTCATTTTACTTTTATAAACTTTAACTCTTTCATAAAAGACTTAATTTACTCTTGCAAAAAATACTTATAATATACTTTCAACATTATATAGGTGAAATTAATAAAAATTTTCACAAATAACGATGTTTAGTCAAGCATTGGTGGCCGAGAGGTCAGCGATGGCTGCTTTACAAGCAGTTGTCCTGGGTTAGCAGGCTCACTTCCCAGCTGATGCTATGACATATGAGAAAAAAAATAATAATAACAATGTTTAACTTAGCATTTTACTTTCACCTAAGTTAAAGTTTATAAAAGTAGGGTTAAACATAGGTACCTTAGTTCAATCTTATATGTTTATGAAAATAATAATGACCATAAAATATTGTTTGATGATACAGTAGTTGTCTTTTATGAATATAATAGAATTTAAAAAGTGGTTTAAAAATGTTTTTTGATTAATCATTTTTATCTGAGACCATCAATATTATAAGCAGTATTTTTAATGTTGAGAGTGATTGGAAGTTGTTTTGAATTGTGGAGATTTATTTATTTGTATTTATATATATGTTTTGTTAGTAGATTTTACTTGAAAAGATCTACCTCAATAGGCAAAAAAAAACCATGACCATGATGAAAATATTGTAACATTTTTCAATTCTGCTAGTATTTTTATTGTTTTAATTTTATTCTATTTTGATTATAATTTCTAGTATAGTGTTAGGTATTATATATATATGATGCAGAGAGAAAGAGTAGCAAGAGGTGATGCAAATAATTGTCACTGTTCTGCTTTTGGTAATTAAGAGCAGAAAAAAAATCAAAGATCATCAACACATCAAATATAAGTAATAACAAGTGATAAACATAGTATCACGATCAACTATAAATAGTAGTCAATCAGACTGACATTAGCAAATTAATCAACAATCATTTTTAAGATTGGAATTAAAAGAAACATACTATAAAATCTTGGCTAAACTCAATATCTAGCCAATAAAAGCAATCATTTTGGACACACATAAGTACTAAAGTAACTAAAATATGCATATCAAAAGTGTTAGGATCATTATACCAAAGTCTATCATCACTGCTCTGAGTATATGAATATACTGTCCACCGATAAAGTAGATAATATAAATTCTATAAGATAAAAAATGAACTATAAAGGTAACTGATATTCACATACATATTTTTATATACCATTATTACACAGCTATCTTTAGGATTGCAAGGACTTTGGTACTATGAGTAAGAAAATACATAATACTTAGATTATGCCAGTATTGAATATTTTATTTAAATAATTTAAAATAATGATTAATAAAGTTATTGATTAATCAAAAGCAAAATATATTAACAAATGAAAAATCAAACAAATACTTCATAATATAAATAAAACATTCTGATTTTGATTATGTATAAATATAAAAAAATATTTCAAAAGATTGAAAACCTAAGCAATAAAATTTACAGAAATGTATAAATAAGTAATTTAAATACACACATAAGCACACACATGTGTATGTATAGTAATATAAAATGTTCTAATCATTAATAAGCTAATAAATATAATTCTCTCTTAATAAATTAAAATAATTAAATGGTATATATATATAATATGACCTCACACATGTGCATATTCTAAAATAAAAATAATTCTTTAATTTCCAATAATTACCTCATTATTTCTATAAGCCAATATTATTATTCTATTTTAATCATATATAAATAGTATGTAATCTTGTATGTAGTATATATACATATAAAAAAAAACAATATTTCAATTATCAATTTTTAATTTTCTTTAACTTATCAATCAAACCCTACAATCTATTTTTTAAAAAAGCACTAATATAGTGAAATTAACCATAAAATATAGAAAACACATTTAGTAATTTCATTATATATTTTTTTAACTGTAAAGCAAGTGTTTTATGAATGATATTACAAAAATTCAAAGAAAATATATTTAAAGACTTTATTGCCTAGAGACATTTTTTACTGCTTAGCCAGGTGCTTTGTAATTTTTTTTTTTAGGGGGAAAGGAACTTTTTTCATTAACTAGCTAATTTGTTTATTATTCAAAAATTGTTTATTTTTAAAACTAATTAGTGCAGTATATTAGCAGAGAGGTCATTGCAGCCGCCTTGCAAGCAAGTAGTTGGTTGCAGATGGTTGTGGGTTCACTTCCCGCTGATGCTATGACATATGAAAAAAAAAAAATTTAGTGCAGTATAGAATAACTAAACATTTTTTTTTTGGGGGGGGGGCAGTAAACAAAAATACATTTTCTTTAATAGAAGGGTTAGCATTTGAAATAATATGCTATTGCTAATACATTTTTACTCACTCACCAATTTCTTTCCATCTGTGATTCATACATATGCAAAAAATTTATGTAGCAGCATGAGAGCTATAAAATCAGCCAATGTCTGTACTTCTATTCCTATGCCATAAGTTTCCATCATCAGTACTTCTACATTTTGTCAGTCATAATACAATATATAACATTGGAATTATCAAGGTTTTTCTGGCTTCTGATATAGATTGCCCATATGATATAATGTGGTTAACAGATAAATAAAATAAATGCTGCTGGCCCTTAAATCACTTCAGTATCTAAACTGGTAATGTATTCTTTCCATATATTAAGCTATAAAATTAGGAGAAACCATCTTATTTTATTTGTCCAGAAGTTTGAATTCACCAACATGGAGACAAAAATATAAATTTTTAATGTAACAAAAAAAAAATATTTTTGTCTAAATATTTTTTTTTTGTAATACACATTAATTGTAAAGTTAATTCTATAACCTCTTTTATTTAGAAGATTAAGAATTTTTTAAAAGATTAAAAAAATATTTTAACTTATTTTTAAGAAAAGTAAATTGAGACAGTACAATTTAATTGAGTTATTATCTTGTTTTTATATTTACTGTTTATTTTCTTAATTATGCATTCCATTGTATCTACTATGAATAATGAGCCCAGTTTAATTGAGGTAATGTGTATAAAGTCAAATCAAAAATATTTGCACTAAAGTGTTTTTTTATATTTAATTTTAAATAATTTATAATACTTTAAAAATATCAAAAAATGTTATTATTTAATCAATATTTCAGTTATTCCAGATTTTATTTTAAATAGTTATATATAAATAAATTTTGGTTGGGTTCATTTTTATTTTTCAATTTAAGATTTATATATATATATACACACTCTGCATTGGGTTTTATGAGGCCAATTCATCTCAATAGATATATTTACATATATATTCTATATAATTATCTGAAAAAAGTTGAACAATATATTGTCTGTTCTTTTGACTTGCCACCATATTATTAAAATATTCCAGAGTATCTTTAAATGAACTTTTTCTAATGCTTTTATGATACATTGATGGGCATCCAGTTTCCTTTTCATACAAAAAACTGGATAAAACTCCTTCTCTTCAAAATATAATTGTCATTATATAAAAAAGTATCATTGATGAGTTTAATAAAATTATGACATTATTTTATCAATGACACTTTTTTATATGTTGATAATGATATTTCAAATATTTGAAATGAATATTTTGATAAACTTTTGAATAAAGGTAAAATTAATAGTCATTCCAAAAATATATTCAGTTATTCAACTTTGTGAAATTAAAATGCTTCTTATAATCTTAAAAATTGAAAGATTACAGATGCTAATAGATATTGGAGTTTTAAAATATGATGGTAAAAAAGGCTAATGACATTATTTCTTGTGAGTTCATAAGAAGTTATAGCACCAGAAACTGTCCTGGGACCTTCTGATTCCAAATCAGTTAGTGTATCAACTACCCAAACTACATTGGGCATATGGTGCTAATAGCATTTTTAGAAGTATATAGTCTTATGAAGTTGTGACACCTGATGTTAAGAATGCTTTTATTATTCCATGTTATAAATATAAAAGAAATAGAAGACTGCCATAATTATTCTGAAAAGTCATTGTTATCTATTAAAGCAAACAAAATTTCATGGATTTTGTTGAATAAACATCTTCTAGTCATAGATGAACAACTATCAAAAACTCAGTTTTATAAACATGTTTTCTTGTTGTTAGTAAATGTAAAAAAGAGGAAACAAATGTGATTTATATGTTCTCTTATTTTTCTCTTTCACTTTCTTTGCATATCTTCATATATTCATATATATATATATTGCTTATAACAGTTCTTTCATATACACTTCAATGCAAACAAATTTTCTTAAAACCTTTATTTTCCTTACAGTTTCAACTGTCCAGCAGTCTTCATCAGAATACTTTTATTCTTCTTCTCTGCTTTAATTAAAATTAAATAAAGCAGAGAAGAATAGAGGCTATAAAGAAGGTTTTAAGAAAATTTGTTTGCCTTGAAGTGTATATGAAAGAACTGTTATAAGCTATATATATATATATATATGTTATTTTTATTAATCTGACCAAGGCATTTAATTCAACTAATGAAACAGTTTTGGACATTGTTTGAAATTGATTGATTGGTAACTAAAATTTCTATGTATTTTAAATTTTTTAGGTAATGGGTTGATGAAAACACATTATTACACTAGAAGAAAAATTGAAGACATTTGAAATTAAAAATATTTTAATAAAAATGTGTCCTAGAATCACCTTTATTTTTATTTTCAGTGGTCTTTGGAATTGTTTAAAAGTTGCTTCAAGAAGCAGGCATCAAAATGCATATAATTTGATGGTGAACTTTTTAATTTGTACCAATTAAAAGCAAAAAGTTATTTTTTTAAAATTGCAAATGTAGTATATTCTGATTATTGAGATATCTTTACCAATTCAAAATATGATCTACAGACAGTAATTGATGTTTTAATGCATCATGTAAAGATTTTGATTTAGTTACCAATGTTCAAACAAGTCAAATCTTTTTTCAGCCAGTAACAATAAAAATCTTCATTAACTTATTTTGGGTGGTTACTGACAAAAAATGTAAGTCAATTTAAATATTTTTGTATATTTTTAAATAAAATAGTAGATGTAGATAATGCACAACAACACTGACTATGCTATATAAATTCAGTATCTATTAGCTTTCAAAGTCCATAAATCATAACCCACTATCATTTCTGGTGCTTGAAGTTTTTATAAGCTTACAAGCATTAAACAATTCAAGTGTATAGTTCATGGAGATTTATAACAATTACAAAAGCAACCCACAATTGAAGGTTAATCCTTTCTGCACAAGTACAGATTTTTCAGTGCTTAATAATAGTTTATTTACATTATTCATAATTTATACATTTAATCACAGGTAGTTAAAAATGACTCTGCTTTTATCACATGATAGTTTAATTAAATTTGTACAATTTAATTGTTGATTATAACATCAGGCATGCAATATATTCAAGTGCTGATATAAGCATAGTCAGTAAGGGTTGGTGTATATATGAATATGCTCTATGCTTAAGTGATTCACTTAGATTTTAAAACTTACTGATGGGTGAGTATTGGAAATGTATAATAGTTACAAAAACAGTGCATGATTGGAGTTTAATTTCCTTCTGCATAATTACAGACTTTTCATTGCTTAATAATAGAAGATATATATATATATTGTATGGGCGGTCAAAAATGTATGTCCATCCAATAAGATTTAGAATCTGAGCAAAAGTACCCTGAATCCAATCATGCCCAAGATACACAGGTCAGGAGATTTCATGAATTCTAATATATTTGCCCATTCCCTAAATCTATAATACTATGGACAAAATCTATTGTGATACCACATGAATTCATTCTCTCCCGGCTCGATGCTACAACGTTTTGCATGAGAACTCAACTGATGATGATGAGAGATTGAGTGAACCTGAGATATAAGTTAAAAACATACATAAATATATTAATGAGATTCAAACACACTGGATTAAGTTTAAAATATGAATATTTATTTTAACAAAATACAAGATGATTTTATATATATAATCAACTTCACGCAGTTTAAACTTTATTTTGATTACAAATATTTGACAATCTTGAGTCAATTATTTTTATTTTAACAGATATCAATCTAGTGTGGCATTACAATACTGAATGTATATTTGGAAACCAGATTTTATTTAATGTTACAAAAAACAGATATCTAGGTGATTGGTGGATATTTTATACATTTAGAAAACAAATATAAAAATACAATAATAGAGTTTCATTGTTTATATGACTTTAATAGAATGCCCTTGGCATTTGATACATAGCTTTATTTTTATTCATAGCATTCATTTATAACAATTAAATAAGGATACATTCTGATCTGTAAGTATACTAAAAACATTTATTTATTACACATTTTTGACATTTAACGATCAAATATTGTAAAACTCTATAAATACGGGAATGGCTTATTTCAATAAAGGGAAAGGTTAGATCTAAAACTCCATCAGAAAATATTTAAAGAGAAAAACATTTCATTATCACACATCATTACTATTTATTTTGTTAAACAGGCTATGAAATGAACTATAAGAAATTGCAGTAATAGCATCATGTCAGTGAAAGAGAAAGTGGCAACTTTGGCCAAAAAAACATCATTTTTCGATTTTAAGATGGTACGCCAGCTTTAGGCTGAGCAGTACTAAAATGGAAAGGTAGGTATGAAGTCGCTATGGTTCCGGATTACAGTAAGTTCATGCAGAGCTTCAACAACACTAATTTGCTTGTTGCAGGGAGTAAACTTATATCCCTGTTTTGAACAAAAGGCTCTGTAATCTTCTGGAGTGAGGTACAGACAGATACAAGCAGTATAGAAATATATAATTTGGGAGAAGAATGACAAACAAAGAAGATTATGACTCCCCAGAGTGAGGTATGAGTGAATCAGATCAAAGCCCTATGTGGCTCATTAATAATTTCTGACATATGACAGCAACACTGTTATAAGGATATGAAATCATTGGAATTACACACTAAATTAAAGCCTTAAGTAGTTCAACAAATACATAATATGTAAAAATAATGACCCATGTAAGATAAAGTCATTAATCAGAAGTTAAAACTATAATTAATAAAGTGTCAATTTCTCCTCTATCAATACTATTTTGTTTAACATATATAAAATACTAAAATTCGTGCACCCAAGAGTGCAAATAACAAAATAGAATTAGGTCGCCAGCCTCTTGGTGATGATGATCAATAAAGAAATCAATAAAATTAATGGATGCCAATATCCACCCCAGCTTGAAAGGTATTTATACATTTTGTATAAATTTATGATAAAATATTTTAAAAAAGCATATATTCATTTAAAAGAAAACTCAATCTTACGAGCTGTTTAGAAATAAAGACATGAAATAATTAATTATCCCCCCCCCCTTTTTTTCTTTCTTCTATTCCACAGCGGGATATAGAAGAAGTTTGTAAGATTGGGTTTGATTGACCTTTACAAATAAAATTAAGTGAAAATATATAAAAATATTATTAATAATAATTCTAACCACACTAAATTATAAGAAGAATAAGCGTGAGTTGGATGAAACTTTTTACAGTAAGATTAATTTAGGTTGTAGAGAATCAATACACAGATAATAATTATTAATGTAACATATTTGCCGATTAGTGAGTTGAAAAGAGATTCAACATAAAGAAAACATTAATATTTAAAAGTTAGGAGTTAGAATTCAGGTAATGCAATTATAATGACTTTAACTTGTTACCTCATGATTTTCCAGAATGAAGTATGTACAAATCTTCTATGGAAGGTGGCATTTTTTGATTTTCATGGCAGGTAGATTTTACTTAAGCTAAAAGCATGTTTCTTGGCCTTGGCCGTTCTCTGACAGTATGGGCACTCTTGATTGGTAGGAGCTACATCATGGCAGGGTGAAGAGTCAGGCTGAAGATTGAGAGAAAGGCGGCTTAGGTCTTTCTACCCAAAAACCATTTCAAAATTCAAAAAGACATGAAATTGGTTTAGCAGCAATTGACCAAACTCTAGCACAATAGTTTCAGCCCTATTTATACGTTTTAAGTTATTTAAAGAATGCTTTTAATTGAACTCTTAACTCAAATGGAATCCTGAATCTACAGAAATATTTTCTCTATTGTTATTGGAGATGCAATCACTAGATAACTGTCCAAAAAATAAATTCAAATAACAATTTCCAGATTGGTAATAGATCTGATAAAAATGTTAATAGCTAACTTAAAATCAATTAGCTTTCTTTTAAATTTTATTTTCATTAACTTTGATTTAAAAATTCCTTTTAAAACCATGCAACAAACTAATGTTCCTGCCCTTTAATTACTCTTGGACGATTAACGGTTGCCATCTTCCATCTTGAATTTTTGTGTAATTATATGAAGAAAAATAATTATAAAGTATTAAAAATATAAGTAAAAAAAAAAATTAAAAGATATAAAATTATTTACAGTATATGATATTTTTAATTATATATATATGCTCCTGTAATATATGTATATATCCGAGTCACATCTACTGAAGTTAATATTGAAAATAATCAAAGAAAATTTTTATTTAAGATTTATATTTATAAATCTCATAGACGCTTCTCAGGAGCAAGGTGAAACGTAGGTTAAGTAGTAGAATAGTGAAGCTCAAACTTGGGCTAAGGTCGACTGCTTCAATATTGTGAGGGTGACTTATAATCATACCCACACCAACCTTTAACTATTTGTAATGTTAGATTATGTCCAGTCAAGATTTATATCTGACTAAATTAATAAGTTTTGCCAGCATATGAAATACGTGCTTCAACTTACTGCTTATCAAATGTGAGTAAACATATGCACATATATATAGGAATAATGAATCAATACTGTATTAGGTAACTGAATAATAAGTCATATATAACCAGATCTTACATATATTTTGAAGAGAAGAGAATCCCAATTGTTAAAATAAGTGAAATTAAACACTAAAAAAATCACTACGAATATATATATATAATAATGACACTTAATTTGTGTTAAATGTTTTGCACATTATGAATAAGAATAAAGCAATGACATAAACTGTAATGAGTTAACCATGGTAACAATCAAGGGTCAAGTACTTTGCCGGCACTAGTATAAGAATGAAATAATAATGTGTTACGTAATTTCTTGAATCGATTATAGTGATACTATGTAGACAACAATAGACACATACAGCAAGTAAAAAGGAAATGAAAGATTTCATGTACAAAGAAATGGAAATGACACTGACTATAAAAGAAAATGCCATTCTAACCCTTTCTTCTTCAAAATTATGTATTTGCTATAGAAGATTAACATCATTTAAACAAGAGGTTTCAAACACCATGCAAAATGGATACTTTCATTTGAATATATTAATTTTATAAATATAATTTTAGCATGAGATTAGAAAAAAATAAAAAAACTTTTAACATAAATAGAATAAGTAAGTTAATTTAAGCAATAGAATAAATTCCTAGAAAATCATTTTAAACTTCTAAAAGAAAAGGAAAGAAATTAAAGCAAAATGTCTAATCAAATGTGAATCCAGAAGAAGTATATGTAGCCAGCATAGCAAATGATCAAATAATTCGATTTTACTGTGTATAAAGTTTTCTTTTTTTTTTAAACTGTGAACTGAAATTTATATATATTGAATTAATACAATGTTGTCTGGCTAAAGAAATTGATTGTCATCAGTGGGATCATTGAGCTTTTAAACATGAGAGTTTAAATATCCATATTGTCTACTTTAAAATTCCTAATAAACTGTCTTTCATTCAGTATGGAATGTTTGTGCTGGGATCAAAAGAAAGCAGCATATGGCTGATCCAGAGTTGTTCAGAAAGCATCATTTGGAAGTGGCAATAAGCATTCTTTATATGCATAGAGAAAATTGCTTAAAATGTACGAACTCTAATTTATGAAGGACTCTGTCAATTCACAAAGTTTGATTCAATTGATTTAATGAAATTATGTTTTGTAACATGTCATGATTTTTTTTATTTTAAATATCTATGTACTTTATTGTTATTTTTTATTATTATTTTATTGTTATCACTCAGGAATGTAAAACTTTCCAATTCAACATTTTGGAAAAGTTCATTTTAGGAGAGTGCAAGAGGAGTTTAGCTAAAATCTTTTTTTAAAAATATTTAGACTATCCTCCTTCCTTCATACTTGACATTCACTCATTATCATTATCTGGAACTGGTGGTAAGAATTTTACTTATAGAATATTAATTTCACACACTTTGACAGAACAAAATTATGTTATTCATTGTTTGTTAACTAACAATCATTATTTTAGATCTTATTCAGTAAGAATGATTAACCCTTTGAATGAATCTACTTTCCTGTCACATTAGGAATTACATTTCACATAGTAAAGGAAGGGGTCTTCAGTCAAATCAATCTGTAGCAATTGGAACCACTAAATCAAGCACAAATTTAATTTAGCTTATCAGATCCAAATTCACTAAAAGCAATTGTGTCATTTTTTTTCTTACTACCTAGTATGTAAAAATGTCTTTGGTATAAGCCTCTATCATCAGAATGATGGGATAGGTAACTATAGAATATTAAATTGTTGACATGATCGATGCTCATTATTGACATTTACACCACATGTATATTATTATTATTATTATTATTATCATCATCATCTATATTTGTAAGTACAGTTTAAACTTGGGGATCTATTTAAATTTTTAATGTTATTTTTTTCCGTTTACAAAATAAATGTTATAAAATCTGTCGAACTGATATAGTCTCTTTGGTTTATTAAATCAATCATTGCATTCATCAATAAAGCCAATGCCATATACACATCACTCTTTTATAATTATATTAGAAAGATCTTAGGTAATAATAGCAGTATTGTTAATGGATCTAAAGAGTTGAATACAAATAAATGTAATATCAAATTTACATTGGAAAAGAAAATAAGGAATTAAAATATTTAGTTTTTTTTTTGACAAAAGAGGTTAATAAATAAATACTTTCAAAACAATATATTAAAGATAAAGAGAAAAGAGGGATAAATGATCCACATTCATATCATTCATGGTTTCAGAAAATATTGTGATTCCCTGAAAATAAGACTGGATTGTATATTAAATTTTGCTCCAAAAGATATCATAAGACTTATTTTCAGGGGATATCTTATTTTTTAATGTATGAAAATCTATATTTATTCAAGTACAGAAATCTACATTTATTCAAAAGGTTAAACCAACCTACCAAAATATGTCTTTTCAGCAGTGCCCTCTTTGAGTATTTGGATTTTCAGCTAGCAATATGCATTGTGATATTCACATTATATCCATTTATTAAAGTACAAAAATTTATATTTATTCATGTACTTCTCTTTACAGAAAGCTGTAAAATTCTTGTTCCAGAAGACCTCCATGATTTCTCTCTTGTATTCAATGGAATGGCTCTTTCAAAAATTTTGCATTCATCTTTTCTGGGGATAAAAATATTATTTTGTTTAAATCTACAATTAAATCAAGTGTTAATTGAAAATTTACAAGATAGAAGTGGTAAGAATGATTATCCACACAAAAACAATAAAAAATGCAAGCATAAAAATTCAGAAACATTTCCGTATTTCACACTGCATTAATGACTTACACAATACCTAGCACATAAAATTATGAAGATTTATATAAGCAACCATATCCATCTGTCATAAGGTGTGCACATTGTAAACACTTTTCAAATTACTCATAGCCTTACTTGGACATTCTTTATTAAAAATTTTGTTTAGGACAGGGGTTGGAATCCTTTTAGTGGTGTCATGACAAACCTAATAGAATGTCCACATGTGACTTGATTCTATCAATAATAATATTATCAAAATTGATCTGATTATAATGGGCTTTAAAACTATATATTTTGAATCACATTAAAACCAGATCTTATATTATTGGTCATTCAATATTTTAAAATACATAGAATCATGTGTGAAAAGTATGTTTTGTTAAATTATATTGCATTTGAAAGACATGATTAGAGAATTAATCTCACTGGCACTTTAAAAGATGTGTATTGTTTACAAAATTGCCAATTAATGTATAGTGATTCAGAATAGGCAAAGTTCATTTAGTGTTCAATAATTTAATTTAAAAAAACTGACTAATTAACTCTAATAAAGTCAATAACAATATAACTAATACACTATTAAATATTGCAACAAAGATAGCTGGTATAAAAAAAGCAAGAATTTACCAGTAAATTTTGTGACAAGATAAAATAAAGTATATAAAAAAGTAAGGAATATGAAAATATATAAAAATGATGCATTTTATAAAATAGTATGTAAAAGAGTTAACAATATATAAAGAAATATAATTATGAATTAACCAAATTATAGAAGATTATAAAAGTCTCAAAAGTGTATAAGAATATCTTGCTATTAGGAAAGAACATATTTCTGAAATAAGAAGAAAAAATAAAAATTTCACCAAAAAGAGAGATGATATCATGAAGTGTGTGAAAAAGATTAATGAATAATCATACATTGATTAAAAAAAAAAACAAAAAAAACAACAACAAAATATTCCCTAGAATTACTAATATTCTCATTAATTACTATTTCTGAACTGCATAACATTTTAAATGAAGTAAGATGTGGAATTAAGTCCATGATGAGGAGAAAATCAATATCTTAAAAAATCAGATGAAAAAAAAAAAATGTTGGCAAAGTTATGTACTAAATATCTAAATGATAAAGATGTACCAAATTATTGAAAAAAGGCAGCAGAAACAGTGATATTTGCAGAAAATAATACAAAAAATACCAGAAATTACAGACCTATCAGTCTTTCATCAGCTCAGTACAAAATATTTATCAAGATAATTATAATCTCATTTACAGAAAAATTTTGGATTTTAATCAATTAAAAGATCAAACTGGATTTAAAGATGTTTTTATCATAGTAGATCATATCTAAATATTTAGAGAAGCTGTAACAATGAAAATTAAAAATAAATTACAATTTGAACTTTGTATTTGTAGATTATGAAAAGGTATTAAGTATTTCTACAGTAACTAAAGCATTGGATCATCAAGATATAGTCTTAGGATATTTTTATATTTAAAGAATATTTATTAAAACCAATGGTTAGATACCATAATCATACTAAGAAGATTAACATAGTGAAGGTATATGGTAGATAATTCCACATCTTTAAATTTTTTTACAGCAATTTTACAAGAAGGTATGAAAATTAAAATAAATGGAGATTATTTAAGTCATCTAGATTTTTCAGATTATGTATTTCTTTTGGAAAACAATGTTTCAGAGTTTCAAAAAATATTGCAAAAGTTATCAAATGAAAGTAAAAAAATTAAGAGTAAAGATAAATACTAAAAGATTAAAATAATATTCAGTGTATTTTCTCATAAAAAGAAAATAAAGACTGCTAATGATGACTTAAATGAAATGTATATCTTACAAATACTTTGATCAGATTAAGAATACAAATGAGAACATAATGCTTGAAATTAATCAAATAATTTAACTTGCATGGAGTGCTTTCGGTAGAAATAAATATTAAAAGGAAAATATGCTTACAGGTTTGAAAATAAACATTTTTAATAAAGGTATTTAACCAGTTTTTACTTATTGATGAGAGATATGAACAGTTAATATAAGAACAACACAAAGATTTCAAACCATTCAATGAAGTTTGTTTATTATGTATAATAAGAAATCAAAAATTAAATAAATCAGTGAGAGAACATACAAGTATTACTACATTATTGAATGAATTAATAGGTTCAAAAGGAGTTGGTTTGGACACATTGCAAGAAAAAATTTTAATAGATAGACAATTGAAATCTTGAACTGGATTCTAAGAGATTGAAAAAGAACTTAAAAGAGACCATATGCAAAATGGTATGATGTGGAGAAAAGACAATATACATCAGGATTTTTTTTAATCTTAGAGAGACTTATGTATATAATGGTAACAAATCATGATGATGATAAAATTAAAATAGTCTTCAAACAGCTGCATAAAGTTTATCATCTTCTTGTTATTGAAAAAACAGTAAATGAGAAGACAATAGTCCAAATGATAAACAAAAACAAATACACCTGGATCTTGTTTTATGTGGATTTTTTTAATGCGATTTTGAAGTTATGCAATTTATGTTTCTTCTTAATATATTTTTATTCAGGTGTTTTTTATGTGATAAAGAAGTTCATATTTCACTATATTTATTAGATATCAAAAAATTTAAATTATTAATAACTTATTTTGACTTGAAATAATTTTATTTTTCAAAAATATAATGTTATATTAGCAGCTAACATGAATATGGCCTGAAGCTGTATTTAGAATATTAGCTTCTATGTAAATAACCTACTTATACTTATGAGTAAATAATAATAATAGATTTATACTTACGAGCATAAAAATATCACAATAAATATTCAAAAATTTTAAACTTTTAAAAGATATTTTATTAGATATAATAGAAATAAATATTCTTTTAGATTTTTAAAATAAATAATGAAGATTTTGTTGATTTTGTAAACTGAAAATAATCTTTCTAATGATAATGTATAATCTTTTTGTTTTGATTGTGATCTCATTTTTTAAATATAGAAACAAAATGTGAACATTTAAAATTTATTTCAGTAGTAAACAAAAATCTCTATCAAATGAAGACAGATTTATTATTTTCTGATAAGTACTAATCATGTAATCATAGATTTTATGTTGATGTGTGAGACAAAGAAAAATGTCAGAAAATGCTGAAATCTGAGAGAGTTTGCTGCAATGAACAACCTCTTAAATTCCAACAAAAGCTAAATAGCTATATGTTTGGATATTGTAAGCTTTATAAACAATTACTAAAAGCATCATCCCAAAGTTTACATTGTTGACAGAAAACCATTAACACAGCACAAGACTGAAAGTGGTGCTAGTTGTACTTCCTCTTGTGATGAATCTGATTTCTTACCAGTTCATAAAGAAATCACATATTGTCAAATAGTGATAATGATTAAAATATGTATGAAAAAATGTAAAATTAAATACTGTAGTTAATAAAAAAAGTAAAAAAAGTTTGTCTTGTATCAATTTTTTTCAAAGATTTGAAATTTTTTATTAGTTATTCTTTATTTTCTTATTTTTTTAATGCAAATTTTAAAGTAATTTTTCCTTATTGCTTTGCTTTTATGCAAGTTTTGAAAATTACAGAACTATCCCCCATTTTCCAAGGTAAATTAAGTCTATTTTTTGTGTGATTTTTTTAATACAGGTTTTCTGCAGAACCTATCTACTGCATAAAATGAGACCCAGGTGTATAAACAATTTATGTTATCTTTTCTATCATGTTTTATGGCTGTGAAAACTGGATATTTATTTCTTATTTTATAATAGAATAATTATCTCATGGGCTATTGTTAAAATAAAACTTTTAAGTTTATATAAGTTGCTACAAATAAATAATAATCATGTCTGGTGTAACATTTACTTTAATCTAAAACTAGAAACTTTTCAGATTCTTTAAAGTTTAGTATAAGAGATTAAAAAAATACATAAATTTAGGGATGTATATACTTTATGTTTTGGATAATTATATTTTTATATGTATATAAAAGGTATGGTATGGTTTTTTGGTGATCAATCTTCTGCTTTAATATTTAATTTATGTAATACATTTCAGTGTTATTTATACTTTTAAAGCAGTGATAAATGATGATATATAAATTTTAACACACAGTAAATTAAACACCCAATATATAATTATTACTCACATTAAATGGAGTGATTAACCACTCATTTGTTAAATATTTATGTCACTGTGTGTCTTTGAATATTTTTCTTTTAAAATAAGCTTTATTCAGCAAAAAACAACAATCATTCAATAAACAAACAAAAGGAATTATTAAATAAATTACATTATACTATTACAGAAATAAAAAAGCCTAAAAAATAATAGAAACTAGTTGAAATATTTTTATGCAGAATAATAACATAAATAAGATTAAACATTGAAATAAATAATATATTATCCATTTCTGTGTCAGCTTATGTGGTTTTAAAAATATTTTTGTTTAAAATTATTTTGTCAAAGAAAGTATTGCAAATAATACAATTGGATTTAAAAAATTCAGGCAATTAAAGTGTTAAACTAATTATTCATTTAAAGTGCTTATGAAAAATTCTATAACTAGAATAAAAAGGTGTTTAAAAACAAAAAAATACTTATATAAAATGTTTTTCTTATTGCATTCAATCTGAATTTTCACTTTATTTAAATAATATTGAATTTTCATTATGCTTAGTAAGTAAAAGGAGGACAAACCACCATCTGCTAATCTAACTTGAACATCTGAAAAACTTGACATGCAATTTTGAGTAAATCTGATTAAAATGAAGAATCAGTACTTATTTTAAATTGCAAAACTGAAGATTGTTAAAATATATTATGGCCACATTGAAAAAAAAGCAAACTATAGTTATCTTGCTTTGTAAATTTTACATATAAAATGACAATTTGGACTGTATCTTAACTATTTTAAATTTATACTTAATACTAATGTGCTATATTTTATCTTGTGAATTGTTTAAAACAGAAAACAAAAGTTGGAAATATATAATAAAGGTTAGTTGCATTTTAATGCAGCTGAAATAAAAAAAGATTCACTTTGTATTATATATGAACATTTTGTAAATAATTTTTCTTTTGCTATATGTTATCCAAATGTTATTTTGTAAAAATTGTCAATTTTAAAAAAAATGATAATAATGGAAAATGTATGATTTGTCTTAAATGCAATGCATAAATTGTCCACATTTTAAATAATTAGAATAAATAATTATTAATAGCTTTAATTTAATAATTTAATTGAATCCATCAGGTTCATTTATTTGTAATTGACCTTCAATTTGGTTTCAGAGAATTAGATTTTATGTAAGTGATCTTTATTCACATATCAGTATCCATAGGGGATAATTTGTTCCTATTTGTTTTAATAAATTAAAGATCACAGTCAAAATGGGCCATCCCTGTAGAAGACATAGTTTATTAAATCAGGATTTTGACCTAAAATGGCTATTCTTTATAGTTACTATTGTAGAAAGGTATAGCAGTTACGTTTTTCTCATATTAAGTATATATTGCATCTATAGTAGGAAACATGAATTAAATAAATGTCTTATGTTTATAGGTTTATCCATATGTAAAGTTATATTTTAAGTTTACTAAAATTCAGGGCTTTCTGTACAGCAAATGTACTCGATTATATAATTGTATCAATATTACAGTGGAATTGAAGATTAAAATTAAATTTATCAAAGAAATCTTGGACATTTTATAAATAATTATTATTTATCTGCATTCATAGGAAATAAGGCAATAATATATGAGATGGGAGAAAAGGCTTTGTTAAAAAAATTAAGTTATATGCCAACTGAAAATGATATTTTTTAATCAAACAGTTGCTGTTATGATATATCAGAAATGTAATATTGTATGGTCTACATTTGTTCATCGGGAGTAACTTGTGTTCTTCATTATCTAGCCAGGTATTGCAAATAGAGCTGTGTGTAGTGGTCATTATTATCTTATTAAATAAAAGATTATTAAAATATACATGCCTTTCTATTTATGGATATTTAAAGTCAAGTGGTGCCCTTATAAATTATATAAAAAAATGTAAATCATTGAAACATGCTTAGTCTGACCATTACAATATGTATATAATTAAGGTCATTAAACATATTTAAAAAAAAAAGTGGCAACTACAATAATGATGGAAGTCAGGGCATGATCTCTGGTTTTAATTTTTAACAACTCATTAATAAAAAGGGATTTAAGTTTTGGAGATGGCAGGTTAAAAATAAAATAACATCTCAGAAACCAAAGGGTAAGTAGAATATTTTCTTAGAGTATTTTCAATAAGGACTGCTAATGTGGAAGATTTGTTTCCTGTAATAGCTACTGTAAGCTGACAATATGCACATACTAAGTGCATTTTATTTTTTCATATGTCAAAACATCGGCCGGGAAGCGAACCCACAACAACTGTCTGCAAGCAACTGCTTGCAAGGCAGCTGCACTGACCTCTCAGCTACCAACACATTTGTAGACAAAATGTTCAAGTTTTTCCTCTTTCCTCATACATAATGACCTCATTGCATCAAAATTTGCAGATACCATTTTTCCAGCTAGAAAGGCTTGATTGGTGAAGCTTTGAGATTGGTTTTTATTAGGAAATAGAAGTATTTAGGCTCCAAATTCCAGAACTTGAATTTCTGCATTATAGCTTTTTTTAAAAATAGAAAAGAATAAAAAACTTTCTTAGTTGTTAAGTTATGGGTCTCCCAATACAACAGTTTTTTAATAATTGAATAAGAATAGATCATGTGTATTTTGATATGAAAGTGAATACGTTATTTATGAATTTTTTTTCTGATATAAGGTAATGTATCTGTAGGAGTCACGGAAATATATGACGGTAAGTTAGGGAAGAAAACAATGAGTCTAGTTAATATATTGATTGCTTTCTTTCAGTAAAAAAGAGAGCCACTATATATAGAGAGAGAACATTTAATTTTCATTATTTCTGCTTTTTTTTTTTTTTTTTTTATAATTCGGGAAACTTTTTTTTTTGTGCTAAATGAATCTAGTAGATAGAGAGTTTACCTTTAAAAAAAAAAAAAAAAAAAAAGAGGTGGTGAAGTTGATAGAAAATTTTTTATTATAAGAAAATAAGAGTTGCTAAACACACTAATATACATATGCACATGCATAGAATATTTTTATTTTTAATGAAAAAGTTATCCAAGGTGTTAATATAAAAAAATAAAAAATAAAAATCCGTAGTTATATTTTATCATCTTTTTAATACTTGTTATTCATCTGCTTGTAATCTTTACAATTCAAATTCTTACAAAATTGAAAACTCGTCCTGAATATATTCTTAGAGTATACAAACATTTAATCTTTTCTATTAAAGAAAATCTCATTTCATTTAAAATGAAATTAATTGCTCCCTTTCGTTATAAATTTATAACACCTGTCGCGTTTAGATTATTTGAAATCTCGAAGATACTTTTATTATTTCCTCTTTTTAACTCAAAATTCAGAAGAGTACAAATAAATCACTTCATATTTTTAAAACTATAGTAATTTTTTTTTTCTAATATACTACAAATATTCTGTGCGTATTTATGTCTTATATCTATAATGTTGATATTCTTTCTTAGCATATATTTTTTAATTAAATTGAAAAAAATCCGAAAATAGCAAGCTTTTTAGAGAATTTTAATAATAAAAAATATTTTTAAAAATGAAGTTGACAATATCTAAAACAGACTTAATAACATTTTCTACTAGTAAAAGTGAAAGAAATCGTAAATAACTGTAATAAAAAATTCCGACCTTTTTAAAGATTTTATAAAATTGTTAGAGATAATTTGTAAAAAAAAAAAAGGCATATTTGTATTATATTAAAAGCTTAATTATTTATCGCTTATTATGTGTACCATTTTTTTAAAAATTGGCTTAAAAATAAATTATAACTAAGAAATTATTTATAACTGAGGATAAATACTGTAATTTAGAATAAGTAATTTCAGATTTTGTAAAAAAAAACTAAAATTTACAAAATCGATTTCCACTGATAAAAGTAAAAAAAAGAGAGAGAGGGGAGGGGAATTAGACTAATTAATATAATAATACTATCGCATTAGCATTAGTGTCCTTAATTATCCTGTCAATCGCTTTGCTGCTCGAATATCACATGATTTTATATAGGACTAAATATAACTTTTTTTTAAAAAAATCCTACTTCGTGGTAACATATATATATATATGCATACATATTATGTATTTAGAAATAGCCAACCGCAAGACAAGAATCTTTCTAACAGCTTATTCTCTCTGTTAGAGGAACAAAGAAAAAAAGGCATTAAGCATCAGGCTTACTATCTTATGGATTGTGAAAGTTTTAATAATTTTTAATAGTATTAGACGTACATTTTCTTACCAATATTGAATGAGTAGCCATTTTGGCTGAACTTAATCCTTTTTGGAAACTAAAATAAAAATCAATCTTGACATGGCTTCGACTCAAATCCCAGATTGTGAATAAGCCAGATTCATATCTCAGGTAGTGGAGTTAATAATATATACTAATTAAAGTCTGCACTGATTCTGAACTTGATATAGTAGAACAAATGGTCCTGATTTAGTTTGCGCTCAAGGCCATTTTGAAATCTAAAACCACCGCTGACACATCTAACTGATAAATGATATAAATATTGAATAAAAGTACTTTAAATTCATATTTTTGAAATTATAAGCTAATAAAAATAATATGCTTAATTTTATTAGGGATTTTTTTAAAAATTTATCTTCATAAAATATTTAAAATACGACAGCACAAAACGCCAACATATGCACTTGAGGGAGAAAGATAGTTTGACTGATACGATTTTATCATAACTATAGTAATAAACAATAAATTGAGTGTTTAAATTCAGGTAATTGATAGTTTTATTAACAATTAATTTAAACAATATATATACACACGTATTATAAATATATAAAAATATTAACTTGGTCATATACAGAAGTTTACAATATTTAAACAGCAATTTTTGATTTTAAAAAATGAACAATTTCTGCTGGACTTTTGTTCTAATGAATATTATCATCAGCCTGGAAACTAGATGATATTCCATTAAACACAGCAACACAATTTCTATTTAAACACCATTGTAATGTTCAATTTGATATTAAAGTTTGAACATACATCTAACAATAAATTAATTAATCCTAATTAATTCTAGTTTTCTATATATACATTATTAATTGTGAGAATTATTATAACTTTATATTCATAATATATAGAAGAGATAAATCTTCAAATTGCTAAGTTATTGACATCACTTATACATTTATGATATCTTGTCTTGAGTTTTTTTTGTTTCCTTATAATATATGCAAAGTACAATATGCAAGGGAATTTATAGAGCATATATAACAAATTTATAAAAGAAAAGTATGATGTTTTTTACTTATTTAAAAAACTTTCTGTAAGCAGATATCAGAATTTTAGTTAGAATTAAAAAAAATAATTTGTAGCTTTTAAAAATGTAGAGTATCAAAGTGTAAATTATATAAAATTATTATATGTATTACCATCTTTAGAAACTTATTGGTATCATGACAGAAAAAATTAAAAATTTACAATAATCGCAATATATATGTATATTATAATAAAAGGAGTAGAGGCTTATGTTGCCTATGCCAAAATTAAAATAAGTTCATGCCATATGTTGTCTGTGAAAAATTATATAGTGATGATTACACTTAAGTAAAATAATACGACTCATTTATCTAAAATAAGTTCATGCCATATGTTGTCTGTGGAAAATTATATAATGATAATTACACTTAAGTAAAATAATACGACTCATTTATTTACAAGAAAGCATGAATGGTAAAATATTCAGTCTATCATTCAAAAATTATTTCTTTAACGTAACTAACAACCATTTCTAATTTATGAGCACCAACAGATTAGGATATTTACCCAATACATTATCATAATATTTTTGTTATGACAAGCACATAAGAACTTCAGATCATGAGATAAGTTTTGATTATGTTGGCAATAATAAAATATCACATGATGAAATTGTGTTATAAACCCATTGTAATATCTGGCACTTACATATATTCATCAAATCCAAAATAAAATAAATGAATAAATAAGAAAAAGAACCACCATTTAAACAATAACAATATAATTTTATTACAAAATATACATGTTATAAAGTATAATACAAAATTAATTAAATATATAAATGATAACAAAATAGATAAATAAATAAATAGATGTCTGATGTGATCAATATCTTAAACTCTCATTTTATCTATGTTCAAATTTTATTAAAGATTTTCTTCACCTAAGAATTCTTTTTCTACAATCGTTTGCAAAGGAATAAAAATTTAAATGGTTTAAGCTATTATTCATAAAATGGTATATATATCCTAATGGTACTCTGCATAGACTTTAGTTTAGTGATAGAATGATATACTCTGGATCAAGGTCCATGAGTCTTGTTTTCAACTCTATCACTTTCTGGGTTCTATTTACTTATAAATGTATGAGATATAGATTCTGAAGATTTTTTTTTTATAATTGTATTTTATCTGCCATCTTAACAACAACAAAAAAAATCAAATAGGCAATCATTTTAAAACGCAATATTTATTGTTTATTAATTATTGTTATTCATAGCTATATAAAAAATATACTGCATTGCAAATAAAAGAATACATAATTCAAAGGACAAAATGCTTAAAAAAAAAAAAAGCAATACTTTTTATTAAAAAAAAAAGATTATTTATTATGGGGAATATTTTTTTTTACTTTTTCAGATAACAACAGGAAGATGCCATATACGTGAATGCAGATTAGAAAATAATACATATTGAATTTAAATTGCATTCAATAACACAATTAACACAATAATACACATGCACACACATTGGTATTTATATTCATATTTACTTTCGTCAAATCATTTATGGCATTTTATGTAAAATCAAAATATATAAATAAATAAACTGCATTTAATATAATTTGAACAATGCTATAGACCAGGAATAGACAAACTATGGCTCAGAAGTCACGTGGCTGATTCTTTGATCCCAATCTGGTGGCTCTTTTTATCATGGTAAGCATAAACAGATTTTTTATTTCCTCGTGTAATTTGTAAATCAATATTTTGATGATTCTAAGAAAGGGGAAAAAATACTACAATATTGTTTCTTGAATTCAGCCTGATTATAAAATAATAATTATTGTATATGGCGAATATTTAAATATTAGAAATTCGTGAATGAATCAAACTGTCCAAGAGATTTTTTGTTTTAATCATGTATTTCTAAAACAATTTTTATTTCTATTATGATATATACAGACTCTATTATGTTTTATTATTAAAATAAATATTTAAATATATGCAGTCATTCAAAAATTTATACTTTTCATGAACAAATTTTTCATTTTCATATTTTTTACCTCTTTCCTTGGGGCTCTTTATTTGGTGGGAGGATGCATTTTTCCTTGCAATTATTTAATGGGAGCTGAGTGGTAGTGAGATTTAAACAAAATAGCTATTTTTTTTAAAAAGTTTCCTGACCCTGCTATAGACAATGAAATACAAATATAGCCCTGTTTAAATTTAAATTTGTAAATTATCATTACAGTCATTACTGTACTAGATAGTAAAACAGGAGGTTATTTGCTTATTTTTTGACAAAGTTGCTCAAATGGAAAACCTTAGTTGCTTTCAAATATATATGATCATATTCAGAAAAGGAAGTAAAGTAATAAATAATTAAAATAAATAATAATTGATTGCTCAGAAATTGTTAAAAAGTTTGAGCACTGGACATAAGGTGTGAATCATAATTTATGGACTTATTGAGTTTTAGCATTTGTCACTCTATTATCTCACTAGACTTTATGGGGGAATTAAAATTGTTACCCTCATGTATAGACTTCAAATGAAATAGAGATTCACCAAATTTAAATTTAAAAATATCTTCCAGCCTGGCTTTACTGGTTTGTTAAAATAAAATTTTCTTAATTTTTTATATAGTCTAAAATTGTTGATGAAAAAATTTATATTGAATCTAGACAATAATTGCATTATGTTTAGAGAAAGTGATAAAGCATGATCATTTTCTTTCCATCCTACCTGACTTTTTAGATATTATTTACCATTTATTTATTGATCTCATAATTGGATAATTGACAGTTGAAGTGAATACAATAAAAAATCATTATTGTATATTTAATTTAAGGATGTACAAACCCACGCACTGCCTGACAAAAACCAAAATTCACAGATGCTATAATTTTTGATAAGGCATAAAACATTTTTATTTTAATCACTTTTATTCACTTCATTGTCACTAATCTACTTTCTTTATAATGTTTGTTTATTTATCTTCCTATGATAGCACAAAGTTCTTTCATAATTAAAATGTCAGTATAAATTAGAATTGTTGCAAAGGCCAATGTTGGTGATAGACACAATTAATTTGACATTCACATCACCATTTCTTTAAAATGAATTTTGCAACAGTAATAGCTAATGATTAATATGATGCTGTAATAGCCAGAGAAGTGTGTGAATGTATTATTTTAACTGTGATAAATAATTTTGTTTGGCTGTGCAATTTAATGTGATAATAGAATAACAGATAATAGAAACAGTCTCTGTATTTCTGGATCAAATCTTAAATCTATTTTTTTGGTGCACAGATTATCACATTTTCCCCCAAATAATAAGCAATCACATATTATTATTAACAATTTTATCAACAATAAATATTACATCATATCTTAATATTTTAAAGCAGAACAAAAATCATTGAAATTAAGAGAATGATGATAGTCCAAAATGATGAAGAACAAAATTTACAAATGAATAGAAAATTATATCCAAGTAAAAATTCAGTAATAATATTATATAAAAATTGCATTCACATTAATATCTCACTGTAGTATACAAAGGCTCTTCATAGTTTAGTACAGTGCTAAAGTGGTAGAATTAGGAACTAAAGTTCAATGAATTGCAGGTCAGTTTTCTCACTTTTGATACTCAAATAACATATAATATCCAGAATGACAAATCATTTCATTACTTTTTTAAAAAAGAAAACTAATAAATTAATATTTTTACACTTTCTTTATCATTTTTTTGTGATAAAAAATATTGATGAAATGTAGAAGCAAAGCAAAAGTGATATTAAACTTGTAAAATTTAAGCTGCAAACACTTGTTTAAAAAAATATAGAAGCAGCCATTTTCTTGTGATATTTTATGATCACAGCATTAGTGGTATCATTGTGAATTAAAGTTTAAAAATTTGAAATTTTTATTTGATTTTTTATTTTTTACTTTTAAATCTTTTTTTTAAATTATGCATTATTAAAATTATGGATATTGGTAACATGTGTGTAGATGGCAATGTATGTGCACATATATAAATAAAATAGCTTTTAAATAATTCTCTGCATTTCCAATAAAAAGAACAAAAAAAGAATAAGACATTATTGTAACTGATAAATAGTGGAGGATTTTTGTTTTGTTTTACCCTCTAGTATCTATTTACAAAGCAATAGTTCTTGTAATGAAAAAAAAATCTTAATAAGCTATCAACTAGATTTAAATCTAGATGTAGGTTGAGGTGAACAAATATATTAGTGTTATGATATAAATCATTTTGCATGTGTCAAATATTAAGTATTTATCAGTATTATAGTATTCTCTTGTTACATATTTAATATTTGGTTTATTTAAATTTAAGTTGCTTTAAATGATGTTACAGCAACATTTTGATTATATTGAAATTTGTTCTTGTTGTTATCGTTGTTCTAATCTACATGTCTATCAAGAACTTAGATAGCAAGATAAAAATGGATTCATTTTTCATCAGATCATAGTAGACTTTGATGCTAAAAGTGTTATATTTATATAACTTATGATCCAGAGATTTATGTCTTCAATTGTGTATTAAAATTAACTAATATAAATGTGTGATTAATAATTACAGAAAAAAATAAATTAAATATGGAGTAGTGTTTTAGAAAGCTTTCAATTAAATAAATGAGTTTCTTCAGCAGATATTTAAAAGCTTATTTGATGTTGAGAATGACATTATAAAATCAATCATGCAATTAACCAACAGAATGATTTTTAAATTAGAAATTTGTAGATTTATTAATTTTCTGCATTATCCAATAAACATTGATTATTGGTTTATTTTATTGAAAGAATTTTATATATTAAATATTAAGGCAAAATTTTATTTATTTTAAGCTTTTACAACCAAATCCATAAATATGTAACTTTAAAGATTTAATGTAATTAAAAATTTTATTCTCATATGTGCAATATGTAAAAAAAAAATAATAGCATAAGAAAAAAAAAATCTAATATATCCTATCTGAATTACTGTAAGCAGATATTTAGTTGCAAATAATACTTCTTATATGTGAGAATGTTTTTAAATTATTATTGTTGAAATTTTGAAAACCTCTTCAATTGCCACATAAGCAATGTTAAAATATTGCAGAAATTCATATGTTTGGCTATCCATCAAACAAAATGGGTCTTACTTTCTTGAAAATCACCAAGAATTTATATAAAAAAGAAGTTTAAACAAGTGACTCAATTTAATATTCTCAAAGCAATCACTAAGTATTCATATGTACTATTAGAATTATATAGTATAAAATATTATGCAGATTTATGGAAGAGGAAAACATCTTAATTTTCATACAAGCAATGTTAATGCCTATTTTAATTGCCACAAATAAAATGGAAATATAAATTGTAGCTATTTATAATAAGACTGTTTACCTCTTCAATGCGTAAATATTTAAATTTTGTAATTAGTGTTTTCTAAACTTTTTTTCCATTTAAAATATTTAGAAAGACCCGCAATATTCATAGTGGTGAGTCATGTGAAAGTCTGTGCTCATACCCTGTCTATTACATATATAGACACATGTATATATAAGCCTGTGTATTTCAGCTATTATGTAATGATAATTGTTTATATATATATTTCAAATGACGCATAAATGTCTAATTCTCTCCTTTCTTCTCTCTATGTATATAATGCGTATAAATTTGATTACTGAAATCTTTGACATACTTACATGCACACACATATAAGTATATATATATAGATATCAAAATTACCCCAAATTTCACAATTAAATCAGACTAGCCAAAGAAAATAAACTCTAAAACACAACCAATGGTTTCATTGATACAAGCAGACTTCTCAAGTGTAAAGGACTAAAGACATCATCAAATTTATAGTAAATCACTTCTACAAGGAGATTTCTCAAGTGTAAACGACTGCAAGATAACTCTTGAGAAGTCTGCTTGTAGCAGTGAAATCATTGATTGCGTTTTAGAATTTATTTTCTTTGGCTAGTCTGGTTGAGTTGTGAATTTGGGGTAATTTTGATTACTTTATTGACTAGTTTAGCTTTAGGTTTTCAATATTCATATAGATATATATATATAATTACTATAATTTGATTTACAAATATCAAACTATGTACGCTAACACTTTTGATATCGAAATTAGATAAATATTTAATGATTATTACTAATCAATAGTCTAGAGATATATCTCAGATATAAACTTTATTCTAGTTAAGGATTATATATATATGTATACTCATACAAACAAATATAGATTTAAAAAAAAAAAATTCAGTTATAGGTAAAAATTTAACAAGTAAGTTTGTAATTATTTTCAGTTAGATAAAGCTAACTAGCTAATATTGGTTTGTAAATGGGTCCATAAGTATCCTTAGCTGGTATTTAAATTCCAGAAGAATATGGTGGCAAATTAATCACACAACCGTAATATGATTATGCTATAAAATACTTTTATCATTGAATTAAACCAAAAGTTTATATTTACCTTTTTTAATATTATGAATCAATACTATCAAAAAAATACCATATTAGAGTATTTTTAAAAGTTGATTTTCTTTTAGAAAACAAACAGCATGAAATCAAATTACTGTATGCTATCCTTGTACAGTACATTAAATTGAAACTGTAATATAAATAAAACATTTGTATTTTAATAATAACGATTATCTGAAAAGACTTGAATTATATAGTTTTCAAAAATTATTTTGTATTATTCTTTGCATGACTAAAACATTATTATAAATCATCTAAAAATGCCAATGGTTATTTTTACATACTATACCAGATAGCCTGCACCTAGTATCCTTCAACAGAGGATCATATAGCCTAGAATACTTATAATTTGTTGATATGGATATTCATTACTAATGATTACTACAGCTGTACCATCATATATAGATCAAATATTGCTGCTAGATCATGCAGAGCAGAAATTCTTTTCAAAATAAACAACTGGCAGGGCAGACAACAGTAAACAAATATCTGACAAATCTAACAATTAACAAGGATGTTTATTAATAATGAAATAATAATAAATATAAAAAGCTTACAATAATGGTAGTGTTTATATTAGAGTTGACTCACATATAGAGTAAATTTGAGTACAAACCCGTTTTAAAAGTAGTTAATGTATTTGACAGTTGATTTACTCTATTATTCCCTTTATTTTTCCTCTCAAATTAACATTAGTCATTAAAATAATTGAATGTTACTATAATTGAACTTCACATATACTTCACATTTTCAGAAGGGTGCACATATCTTTGCAATAACACTAATCTATAATTAAACAGTGAGGGATTTTATTACTAGACAAGATCACATGTGCTGATTTTTAGTAACAAAGCTCATTTGTGGTGCAAGATCCTGGCCATAAAAGAAAACATATAACAAACAATTATAAAGGCTCATATTAAATAAAAGTAATATATATAAATAAATTCATGGAAAGATTTACTACATATGACTTGATGCAAAATCAATAATGACCACTAATTTTACATGGTAAATAAACACAGGTTAAAACAGATACAAATATATAAATGAGTATGGCCAGAAACTTTTCTGAACTTAATGTCATTTATCAAAATCTACCTCTGTAGAGTGATAAAAATAGAAATAAATAGAAGGCCAAATATATAAATTTCCTCATGGCATATAGAACGGATTATTTGATATGCAAGCAAACACACAAATAGAACAATCTCTTTCTTTCAGACGTGTATGATAAAAATAACAAGAAAAAAACTGCCAATACTTTGAATGGTTTAATGCTTATATAACAATTTGATTATGTTAAGTTTTAAGACATTATTAATGAAAACTATATCATCTGTGAAATCTAAATGACTTAAATACTCTCCTTTTTTCACTACTTATAAAATTCCCTTTTAATCTACAAAGTACTTAAAGCATCTAAAAAGAGTCTTAGAGAAATTGAGTGCACCTTTATTACACATTAATCAAGTGTCAAAATTTCTAAGTACATTATGTAAGTTGTAACTGAAATAATGTATACATCTATATACATATTCTTAAAGAATAAGATCAATACTAGATCTATACCTTATGACCAATTGCTTTAATCAGTAAAATGCAAATGCTATAAAACAAGCTTTCACATTAAGCAAAGATCCAGAACATAATACAACATAAATGACTTCCTTCTATGACATCACTGACTTACCTGATATATAAATGACTAAACTCACTGTAAATCAGATTGTTCCTTGGCTGGTCCAAAGTGACATCTGTATGAGCCAGTTGAATTTCTTGGTACAGATTATATATAAATGCATACATACATCTGGCATGTAGATATAATTTATGTGATCTTTTTTGCTTCATGTTTGATGAGAAATGCTTTGATGTGATAGTTCTTAGAGTTTTGGCAGTTGACTGATTTTAGAAGTCATTTGGCAAATGAATTTAGCATATGTTTGCTATAAATTTATGCTGGAGAGTGGAATTTATTTTTTGGACATAACTTTAAATATGGTAACTGGAGAGAGTTCCAAGGCTCTTTTTAGGCAAACATATATCTATATGGAAGGATCAAAACACAAGCAGACTAAGCAGAATCTGATGAATTAGGAAGACTCATTAATCCAAATTTAATAAAATAAGCAGAATAATTAAATGATTTTTAGTTGATCATTTTATAGACTCCATCCACTTTCTCATAAGTTCCTACTCACACAAACATTTAAGGAATCTCCCTAATCAGCAAGCAGTGATTAAAATTTTGGACCAGATAAGCCAAATATTTTTAATTAATTAAGAAATTCCAAATTATACTTAATCAAAATTTTTTAGACAACAATACTCAATGATTGGAAACTATACTTTAAGATTTCAATTAAAATGGTAAAGAAACATTTTAAGATTAAGTATTGTTTCTGGAGTATACAAAACATACACACACATATATAATTCAGTTACAAAGTTCATTATTTAAAAAAAAACATTAAAAAATGGAGCTTTTTAAAACATTTTCATTAATGAGTGTGCATATATTCCTAATACTGCATTCACCAAGAAAAATAAATAAACACAACTTTAACATAAAACAAACACAAGTAAATTTGCTTAACCAATCCAAATTTCAACATAAATTATTATTGAGATAGGCAAAGCATCTCAATATAAAAATTATAAATTGTAATATATGATATGAGGATATTGTGAAATGCACATTTGTTCAAATAAACCATTACATTATTATATTTAGTCAAGAAACTCAGAATATTCAATTTCATTTTAATTATATTACCTTGGTATAACTAAATTTTTTTCCTTTTCTCCTCCCCCCTTTTCCTCCTCCTCCCCCCCCCCCCCCCCCCCCCCTCCCCCTTTTTTTTTTCCCTTTTTCAAAACCACCCCCCCTGAAGGGTGGGGGCCCCCCCCCCCATCAACATAATAATACACAAAAAAAACCACCAAACATGAGGGGCAAGAATTCCCCCATGGTTCCTTTAAGCCCCAAGAGGACAAGGGCTCCTCTCATTAAAGCACTCCTTTCTGCAGCCACTAATATTTTACTTGGTATTATATAATAGTGTTTATTTATATAATAATTTAGAGAAATGAGGCACATTCTTATAAGGCAACTTATGAAATTAAAGGTAATATTGATTGTAAACTGTTATAATTTGATCATCAAAAAATTCCAGACTTCTAATATATGCAATGATTATATCATTAGTTATGTGTAAATAGGTGCTATTAGTTACATGTATTTGTATATATGCAATTGTATTAAAATGAGAATAAAAATGTATAAGAAATTAAAATTCATCACATAAATGCAAAATCTTCTTATTAAAAATTATATATTGTAACATTTTTCATACTCTGGTAGGCCTTCTATTATGCACTAGAATGCATGAGTTAATCAAGCTATGAAAAAAAAAATCTTCTGTTTATATAGGAGTTTAGATATCTCAAGAACATAGCTATATTTCCTGATTAACTGGCCTATTATTTATTATGATGTACAGTGTTGGAGGAATCAGTTTTTTATTTATTTGAAAAAGGGTGCCAGTTATTAACCCACTAAATTCCACGCATCAAATCGTCATTTATGAAGCAAATTATTAAAAGATCAGGAATTACATTTTCTTGTCACTATAAAGCTTTTACATGAATCTTTCAATGGGCTTAACTATAAAACAAGCATAATACACACTAATCCAGACATTTAAAAGTTACTAATAAAATAAATAACTAAGATTAAGAACATACAAATGAAAGAGTTATATTAAAAGTAAATATTTTATTATAATAAATTAAAATATTTAAATGATAAATTATTAAATAAAATTGGAAAGCACATACACACTAATCCAGACAATAACATTAATTAATTAAAACACTTCTTATTACACTCTTCTTAGTTTTTTTTTTAGAAAGTTCTTTGAATAATAAATCTGCAAAAGTCTCTATCAGGGTATATCATAAGCTTATAGATTAGGTTCGTTTGCAAACAATTTAATCACAAATGAGGTATGAATAATCTTAGCTAACTGATAAGATATGCATATACTGAAGATTATGCCATGCATGGTTTTTCTTTGGATGTAGAATGAGCTCATAGACATTGGTTTTAAACTGTTTCTGGTCTGTCCTAGGGATAGACTCGAAAGCTTCTTGGATTTTTCCTTTGTGGTGAAAGGTGTCCATGAATGTTCTGATGCCCACTCCTGCCTGAAATCTTTATTCAGTAGGTGAGTAGTAGTAGTCCTGTATATGAGTAGTCTGGGATAAGACATTTTCTCTATCCAAGACATGTAGAAACTGCTAGCCAAGGAAAAGTCACAAGATCCTGTTTGAAGGTTTTCTGCCTATTTATAGTCTTGAATAAATTTTTAGACTTCTGTGCATAAACTTTTATCTTTTGTTTTATTAAAAATACAAGCCGATAATCTTACACATTTTTTATTAGTTTTAAGCCACTAAGTTCTTTTTATATGCATTATTTCTGCCATCTTTAATTAGAGTTAAAAAGATTTTTCTCGTGTAATCTTTTATATTTGGAATTTCTTTCTTTTTGTTTATCTGGATTATTAATCTGCATGTCTTTTTATTCTTTTCAATTTTATTTTTTATTTTTAATTAAACAGATATTAAACATATAAATAATTTTCATTGCACTGTTATTTAAAAAATAAATTATACTAACTAAAAAAAAAAGAAAACCAAATTGCTCTTTTGAACGATCTTTAAATTTTACTTTTTTTTGTTTTTAGTTTTTTTTTAAAATAGTAAGAATGCCAATATACTCCTGAATCATACATATTTTAATATGATTCAATATATATAACAGTAAAATAAAAATATTAGAAAGTTTTTCAATTGCAATAATTAGATTATTTGTTTTATATTTTTTACCTTTACTTCATAAACAAGTAATTAATTTATATAAAATATAAGAAGTTAACATTTAGTGAGCTTCAATTATGATATTCATCACTAATTATAGCATTATTGATCCTTCAGCTTTAATTCACTCTTTTGTAGCTATCTTTAGCAATTGTTTGCTGGTTTTGTATTTATTTATATCAAACACAGAACTAAAATAATAATATTTTTTTAAATTGAAAAAACTTCTAAGACACTAATTAAACAAATAAATTATTATAAACAAACTTATGTCTACTCACAATATTATTGATTGGTAATGTTCTTGTTTTGTCCACATAAGAATCCTTATGAGATTTTTCAAGCATATTAATTTTGTTGTTAGATTTTGAAAATGGAAATATATATCTTTCATAATCTGTCTACATAATTATGATTATTTTTGAAGCTTATCAGTATAGTATTCATTATTTTAAAAGAATAATGTGATTAGATTCTGATTTTATTTGAAAATATGTACTTTTGAAAGAAGACAAGTCATGAGAACTTTTGAGCATATTCATTTTTTTAAATCTCAAAAACAAAAATATATATTTCCCAAAGTTTTTTTTACATATTTATGATTATTTTTTAAAAGAATAATATGATTAGATTCAGATTATATTTGAAAATATTTGCTTTTAAAAAAAGTCTAAGAAATCAATGATATATGACTGCAATTTGTAATTGGCTGAAACAGAATTCTTTTATCTTGTGTTCACTAAAAAAGAATAATGACTGGTTTTTTGACAATGATTTTCTTAGAAGTGATATAATGAAAAAGAAATGCAACATTTTCTACTTTGCAGAATAATTGATTAAATGTAAAACCTCATAATATATATAAAGAATTGAAGTCAGGAAATCAATGATTGACAAGAAGGCTTAAAAATGATTAGTGTATTAAAACTGCATTTTCTGATTGTTGTCATTCTAGATCTTTTTATAATGCATTAAAAGCAACATATGGACATATGAAATGATACCACAATCCTATTAAATCAAACAAAGTCAGTCGCTTATATAATGACAATAAAATTTTGAACAGATGGAAAGACTATTATGATCATTTTTATAATAATACAAGAACTGAGATTACAGCTTGTAATGATATATCCATTTTATCTATTCATTTAAATTTGTATAGAGATATCCAGCTTAATGAAGTCAAAATAACTGAGGAATCTTAGAAAGAGAAAGGCTGCAAATTCTGATGAAATACCTGGAAAAGTTTTAAAATATAGTTGTGATATGTTTGCTTTAAATATATTGGATATTTAAAAAATATCTGGATCCAGAAAAATGTGCCATTTGATATTAAAAATGCTTCTATTATTTCCAATTTTTTAAAAACAAAAGCAATAAATAAGATTACAATCTTATCATGGAATATCATTATTATTTATTACAGTAATAACACTTTCAAGAATATTGTTGAATAAATTGCCTCTAATTATAGATGAATAGTTACCAGAGACTCAATGCAGTTGTGGAGAATCAATAAGTATTATAAATATGGTTTTTGTTGTCAGAAAATTGCAAGAAAATTGAATGATTTATATATTGCTTTTATTGATTTGGTCAAAGAATTTTATTAAATTAATAGAATGGGTCTATCACATTGTTTGAAATCAGCTTCTACATGATGGAAAAAGAGAATGTGTTATTACTATAGGTACAAAATCTGAGGGATTTGAAATAACAATTGTATTACTCCAACAGCATTTACAATGATTATAATAGTAGCCTTTGGAATTATTATATGCAGCTTAATCAAACAGATATCAAAAAATGTTAATGTGAATTAATTAAAAGCAAAAATAAAAACTTTATTTCCTAGGATTGTGTATTTACATTGTGCTTATGATTAGATTATTTTTACTAGTTCAAAAGATCATTTAAAGAATATTCTTAATGTTTTCAATGCACTTAAAAGATCTTGGTTTATCAAATATTGATAAAAAAACTTAATATTTTTTATCAGTCAGTGATGGAAGAAAAATCTTAAGCAACTTTTAGCTTGGATAGCTATCAGCATGAGGCTGTAAATTAGTTTAAATATCTTGATACTTTTATAAATAAAAAAATGGACTTAAATGTTGAGGTACAACCTAGACTTCAATGTGCTTTTAACAAGATAAAAAATATGAATATTCATTCCCAAAGAATAACCATCTAAGTTAGCTGTATATAAAGCAGTTATTTTATCTAATTTATTGTATAGAAGTGAAACCTGGACATGCTATTAGCACCAGTTTAAAATCAGTAGAAAAGTTTCATTTGAGTATGTTTTATATTTTAAAAATTCAGTGGGAATATCCTAAAACCAATGTTTTTCAGCTTGCAAGATGTGACATTACTGACTCTACTATTGTAAAATCATACGTTTATTAGATTGGACATGTAAAATGAATGACCAATAGAAAACTTCCTAAAAAGGTGTTATGCGGTGAACTTGAGCATAGATTTCATAAGAGAGGTAAATCCTTTCTACATTATAAAGATTATCTCAATGATATTTTAAAGAAGTGCAATGTCAATTGTTTACATTAAGAAGATATGGCAGAGAATAGAATACATTGGAAATCTACAATTAGACCTGTCCTAAAGTATTTCAGAAAGTTTTCTGCTGTGAAAACTAAAAGGCAACAAGTGTAAAATATAAAATAAATAAAAATAGACTAACATGTTCTGTATGTGGACCTATTTGTGTTTCATAAATTAGTTTATATAGTAATCACAAAAACCATTTCTAGAGTATTTTTTTTCTTTTTCTCTTCTTTTTTTAGATTTGGAATGGTCATAACATTCTTGGATGGTTATTAATTGTTATTATTAATAAATAGTATTAAAAAAATTAAATAGATATCTGTCAGCTTTAAGTAGTCTGAAACATAATTAATTTGAATGTTACAAACTAAATTAAAACAATTCTGTTTTTTAAAAATATAGTTTAATATTATTATGAGCAATGTGATAACTGTTCAATAAGAAATAAACTTATTGTTTTTTATAAATCTTATTATGTATTTCAGTTTAATTTTTTTTCTATATTTGTTTTTCTATTTTTTTATAAAGATATATTTCTAACAAATAACTCAAATTTTTTCTAAATAAAATAAAAAATAATGGTAAATTTGACAAAATAAAAAGTTGAAAATTTATTCCAACCCGCCATTAGGAATTGTTTAAAAAATATCAACTAGTAAAGTGTTAAAATATTATTTAATGTCTAGTTTTCAAAAGACAATTTAAATAATATATTCTGAGAAACTTGTGTGAATTAAAACAATGATAAATAAGTGTATTAAATATTATGTATAATATTTGTTTTATTTTAATACAATGTAAATTTTAATTATGTAATATTTTTGTTTTATTTTAATGTTTAAGTAATTATTTTATTTGCAACAAAGAAATGTTTTAAATTAATTTCTAATTGTCTAGAAAAAGTTGATTTTATTTTAAATATAAATAAATAATTAATTTTTAGTTTGTAACCTTCCCTAGTTACATTAGATCAGGGATTCAAACTAATCAAGGAAGTAGTATAAGTTAAAATGTTAATAAAAAGTTTTGTAAAGTGATCACATGACTACTAGTATAAATATATGAAATGGACATCTGACCTTATTCATTTTTGTTTTGTTTTTATATTTACCCTTCTCTTTTCTCTCTCTTCAATCAGTTTAATTTATATAGCAGGTGGAATTTAGAAATTCCAGCTAAATTTTTAAAAGTATAATTTTCTTTAAATTTTATAATTTCTTAGGCTGTCTGTTAGGCTAAATTACAATATCTATGTGCAATTATATGAAATGAAACATGAGTGGAATTAAAATTTTCATTTCTGACTCAGCTTTATTAGTAATATATTTTTATTATTACAATATTTAAAATATTATTGTTTAAATTTTTCACATTGGAGAACATTGAAAGTTACTATTATTATTGTCATTATAATAATGCAAGAGATAGTGTCAATTTAAGGACACATTGGAATGTCTGTTTTACATTTAAATTTGTCATAATATATTTAAAATTCTTAACAGCAATAATATTATTAAAAGTATTAATAATTTCCTGATATTTTATTTAAAACACTCATTGCATATTAAATATTATCCAGAATTTATTTACTTTGAGATAAAAACTTTTAATTCTTAGGATAAAAACTATATATTTTGTTATGATGAACATATTTTATCAGACATTTAAAAGAATTTATTTAAGTCTAAAAAAATATTTAAATTAATGATAAATTTATACTTCACTGAAAAATGGTTTTGTGCTTATTTAAATGAAATACATTATATTGTTAACTTATGACAATACAAATAAAAGAATTTAATTATTATGACTGTTTTCTTCCCCTTGAAAGAAAGAAATCATTTTCTCATGGCAGGGATAATAAAAAATCAATTTGGAATAAACTATTTAATATTATGAAGAATTAAAAGTTATTCATTTCATAAAATAAATATAAAACATACTTGTAAAATGACATTGAAATTAAATCATTTTTCTGCATTTTAATTATTTTATAAATAACTGTAATATTTGAAAACCTGCAAGTTCTTTTATCTCCCTGAACATTACTATGGAGACCATTATGGTATTAAATATGACATTTAAAATAAGTATTTTGTTTTGCAAATATTTTATAATGTTGAATGAATATGATTTATCAGAAGTGTTTTACTATAAAATATTCTCATTATTATTACAAATTAAGATAATTTGTATGATGAATGAATTTCTTGAATATTGGAATTTAAATAGTAAAGAGACATTTCTTGCAAATTATAAACCTATATCATAGTTAAAATCCATGGATGCTTATTTAATGCATGATCATACATGTATCTTATCATTTTCTAGCATAATTATTTAAAATGTTCATTAAAGACATCCAGAAAATACTTTTTTATTCTAGATTGTATACTTTAATTATGATGGATATTTGCTGTGCACAAAACTGTTGCCAAATGTTCCTATTCCAGTTTAATGATTTATTGGAAGAAAAAGAAGAAAGCAGGACAAGATTAAATTTACTTGTATTTATGATTTTTGCATAGTGGTTTATTTCAGTGCATATTATTTTCATATTATATATACATATATTTTGAAATATTGTAAGTTAAACTTCTTAGAATAGCAAAATATCATCTTTACATAATTTAAAATAGGATGTGTTTCCATTTTTACAAAATAATTATTTATTTATAAAGGTATATTTTTACACTGTATGCTGAATAAGTAGATGTACATTTTTATTATTTATTTTATGCTTGTTATTGTCTAATGTTAATTGAGCCATATTTGGCAATAGATATTATTTATTATATTTCACATCTGTTAGCTATAGTATTTTGTTAGGGATAGTAGATTTAGTCTCTCTACTTAAGATTATTTATTTATGCAAGTATATTTAGAGATTGGGTTATTAGTCTCTCTCATTGTGTTGCTAGCTTATTTTTCAAGAAATAGTAACATTAACTTTCTCTTATCATTTATTGTCTTGCTAGTGTACATGTGTTTACATGCATATATTTTGTAAAATAGTAGTTTAGGCTCTCTTTTTTATTTAAGAAAATCATATTTAATATTTTTTTCTGATGTGCATTCTCATTATTTTTCATGACTAGTGACAATGTCCTAGATCTTTTATTTTCCCTCAAAAGCAGGTATATTTTTATGAGCTATGCTATCATATATTTTATTTTTTCATAATTAATTATTTGAAGATCAATTTTGTTTGTAATTTATAGTGTATTTAGCAAATCACGATCAATATTTTACATGACTTTACCTGGCATTTTAAGTTTGTATCAAGGTATTAAGGAATTTTACCCTTACCTCTGTAGCATTCTTGGTTGGCTGAGATGTTCATAATTTATTGTAGATGTGTAAAATCTATATTTGAGCTTTACTAATAATGGGAACAAAATATGATAAATAATTTTAAAATTAATAATGTGCATTTAGGCATAGGCAGACAATATACATATGTTTTATCTCTCCTTCATTACTGGATTGGTAAGCTATTATTATTATTATTATTATTATTATTATTATTATTATTATTATTATTATTATTATTATTATTATTATTATTATTATTATTATTATTATTATTATTATTATTATTATTATTATTATTATTATTATTATTATTATTATTATTATTATTATTATTATTATTATTATTATTATTATGATGATGATGATGATGATGATGATGATGATGATGATGATGTTCAAAGCAAACTTTATTTGTACTTAAGAAAAGTGATTACATCAGTAAAAAGAACAAGAAAAAATGAGTACATCAAGAAACAAATGTTACAATTATTACTACAAGTACAGTTCTCCACTTAATTCAATTGTCCATTAATGGATTAGAATGGAATGGCACTTGAATGAAATGATTCCAGTGTTGGATTTAATCTCAATTGTTTTGAACGATAGAATTCTACAAAATGATTATATCCTCATTCAATTAAGATAGTGTGGGTCTGGATGCCATTTTTTTTTTGTAAATCATAATTCTCTATTCTCTAATAGACAAATTGAGTAAGCCATCAACAAAAATAAATATCATACATATAACAAAGCAACATCTATCTATAATATTTAATTTTCCCAACTTACAATGTTCAAACTGGTGTTCTCCTAAAAAAAAAAAACCAAAAAAAACAACAACATTATACCGGTTCCTAAGAGTTTTATCATTTTTGTCACTATAACATTGATCTAATCTTAAGTAATGACCAGGTTGCTGTATAAATGTCAGGTCTGGCCAGTGTCTTATCCCTTTTCTGTATCATTACAAGTTTATTTAAAAAGTAGCTGGATGACTCCTGGAATTGTTACCAATTACGAAGGTGCATCTAGTACACCAGTATGCATATAGCACAAAGATTGCTGCCCTGACACTTGGTGTTAATCCCTCTCTAAATGCAGAAATTAATTGATGTATTGTTACATTAGACTTCCTGTAATTGCTAGTTATTAGATTTCTTATCTGCCTAAGTCCCTCACAGTGATATATCAGATGTGATAGGGTTTCCTCAGCTCGATGGCATAACCCACAAAAGGGATCAATTGACATATACAATCTTTTATGGCAAAGAAAATATGTGGTAGATAATGCAGATAAATTAAGTTTTATCAGAAAATTGAAAAACTTTGGTTCTAAGGCCCATCGTTTATACCTTTTAACCAGTTGTTTATTATTAATTTCCAGTATCAGTTCCAAAGCAATTGTGTTATTATCATCGTTTATAAGTTCATAAATTTCCCAGTATTTGTATTTATTAATAAATTGCTCTGGGATTTTTGATTCTGTTTTACAATGATATATTAATTGTTCAAAATATGATAATTTTTTTGGTGGTGGTTTATCAGTTGGAATGACCTCTATGAGCTGCTTAATTTTTGGAAATTGTTTAACATCATAAATTATATTGTTCCTCATTCTCTGTTTGTCAAAAATACCAATATCATGTAATCCCAAACCATTTTTATTCAATAATTGACATAGTTTTGCCATCGATATTGCCACGACTTTCCTTGACCATAGTAGCTGATTGCAAATGGTCTTAATTTTAGAGATAAAAGTCTTTGAGAAAGCAACCATCAGCATAAAGTAAACTATCTTAGTCATCATCAAACTATTAATTAATTGAATCTTAGAATATACTGATATATAGGTATTGGCTAGAGAGTCTGCTATTTTCTGGATTTCATTTTTCAATTTGGTCTGCAAATGACATCTGAAACCCAAGGAATGAGCCTGGCTTTTCCTGGAAAATGGATGTACATGGTCTTCCCATGAATATGGTCCATACTGCTGTTTTTTCTGGATTGAAACCTAGTTTAAATTCCTTTGAGTATTCTTCTAAAATCATCTGTAGTTTTGGTATCTGCTTTTTTGATGTCAGGAAAACTGTAATATTATCCATGTATGCAATGCAGGTCAATTTTTAACCTGTTCCCAGGATCTCCATTCCCTCAAATGCCTGTTGTAGTCAAACAAAAGGGGATTTATATATAAAATGAATAAGATGGCACTAAGTGGGGACCCCTGTGAAAGTGATTCAGTTGGTGTGAAAGCTGATGAATTTCTGCCATTTAGGGTAATGTGAAGTTCACGGTTTAAAAGTAAATTTGTTATAACATTATTATTATTATTATTATCATCATCATCATAATCATCATCACCATCATGTTAAATATTCATAAAAAGAGACACTACTTATATAAAAATTATTATTATTGTATGAATGCAATGAGAAGTAAGAACTTTTGATAATTAAACAAAAGAAAATTTATCTTAACCTGCTGGATTATTTTTGCTTAATCCAATTGAATTTATTTTTTATAAAACATTATGTAAATTTTTTAATCCTTCTGTCACAAGTTTTAAGGAAGTAACATTATGAAAGCCTTTGGCTATGTGACTCAGAATATATTTAGTCTTTGTAATTTTATATTTGTTTTTCTATAGAATAATATTTGTTTTATTTAAGAAATTTCTCCTAGTCATTTGTTCACAACATTCTCAAACAGAAATCATTTCACTTATCAACCAGAAATTATTCCACTTATGAACTAAATTTAAGTACTTATAAAATATTATAAATTATTTAAAGTATATTTACTAAAAGATTACATGACCATTGAAGTTAATAATAGTCACTTTATTAAATTATTTAAATATTAGAATTATATCTAAGAAAAACGTATTTTGCTGAATAAAGAATTATAATTTGTTTTATTAGTTTGGATCACTTTAACTAATTTGATTTACCTTTTTCAAATCACTGTACACCTTTGTTTTAAAATCATTTTTATACTTGAAGATCATATTTATCATTCTATGATAAAATTTAATTTTACAAAAACCCAGTTCATATTAGAATATGTTGAGGTAGATTTATTGTAGCATATTCAAAATGGTTATGAAGTCCCTCACACATTTTTAATATCTGAGTGTAATCCTAGATTATTCATTACCTTATTCTAAAATAAAGAGATCATGTTTTATTTTATTTAAATTAGTAATACTATTATTATTACTCACAATTGTGATAAAACATCGAAGTGTATGTCTTTTTTATTTATTGATTAGGATTTCATTCAATATTGAATAGATCTAAAGAGTCAAAAGAATTTATTTTATAATTAAAATGAGATCATCTTACCCTGAAATATCTTTAAATTTAATTTTGTGAACTATATTATTTAAATTTATTTTAATAATAAAGAAATTACATTCAAAAGATGGATCTTATGCGACATAAGTTTTCAAAGAACATTTCTAAATTTTATGAGAATTAAATGTATATTTATCTGGTTGTGACAAATAGATACTGAAGAGATGGATTAAGGGGTAATTGTAATAGATATTTGTATGAGAAATAAATTGAAATGTAACCTCAATGGCATATGCTCACAATATTAAGAGCCTTTTATTGGTGTCAGAGTTGAGATTTCTCATCCGCTTAAGTTATTAATAATGTTGCTTATATTTTTTTAATATTTTGTTTAAATGTTTACCCCTGTGTATATTTTTTGTAGCATATGGTATTTATATTATAAACCCACTGAGTTTTAGCTATTCCATGAAATTTTAGCTTATACATTATGTAGTATTGCTGTTTGGCCAAGGTTGTGTTTTTATACATCACCAGTTAGCTTGGTCATGCCTTGGATCTTCATTCACTGTTCATAGGTTACAATTTGGATCCTCAACCATTCATATTTTAAGGTACTATATATATATTTGAACATTTAATAGATGAAATGATTCCAACAGTTTCATTTAATACATTAAAATTAGTATTATTTACTTTAAATATATGCAATAACTTTTTATCATTTACACTTTATATTGTTTCTACATTCCTTAAAGTTTTTAACTTTCAGCAGTCTTTGTCAAAGCTAAAAAATATTTAAATACACATGATTATATAAAAAATAAAATAAAATTAAATATAGAAGAAATATGTTGTATTGAATAAAGTATAAATAAAAAGATGATAGGAAGAGAAGGATAAATGAGACCTGTTCTATTTCCAAGTCTAATAAAGTCAATCAAAAAAACATGAATGTCTCATTGAGCATGCACTGGAATATTGACTGGTTGATTTAGTTTTATCGCTGTGATTCTGGACACAGCACCAAAAGTGCACTTGGCTAAATATTAGTATTATTATAAAATTTTTCATTTCTGTATGACACTTAAATGTACATATGTGTACAATATATATATATTAATAAAATCAATACATAAAAAAGTAAAAAGAAAAGAAAAGAATATTAATTTTATTCTGCCTCAAATTAGAATTTACAGTTTTGAATCTTTTATTTTATCAATGCATAAAGCAGGAAGTTGGATTTCATCACTTCCTGGAGCTATTATAAAGTTTACTTTGTTTATTATTATTATTAGCTGTACTATATATACCTATATGAACTTTTTTTGTGTTGGAGGTTTTGAATCTTGTAATTCTGTCAATCTTTAAAATCTGTATTGATTGAATCACATAAAAATAACTATTTATAAATTTTCATATAATCTATAAATCTATAAAAAACATTATATGTTTATACTCTCTCATTTTGTATATAGTCTTCAACTAAATATTTATATTACTCATAACAAATTATAATTCTCATCCACTTGTTTCGTTAATAAAACTTTTATTTTAAAATGTGAAGGTTCACAAAACAATTCAAATAAAATAAAATAAAGCTATTCATTTTTTTTCTAAACTTTAAATTCTCTTCTTTAAAAATGTTTTTATTTCAATACTGAAATCTATCAACTAGACGCTAATCATATAATTTCAGCAGATTTATAATGCTTTTTCCATCAACTTTTCCCAATATATCTGACCTGCAAAAAACTTGAATAAATGCAATTCTATATTGGTAATATAATTTCTTCATTGGGTGTAAAATATAACAATTGTTTTCTTTTGTTTACATGCACTATATTATAGTAAATATAAGTAATAACAAAAATAATTACTTTCCATATGAATTTAATATATGCAATTTATTTATTATTTTCAAATCTAGACTGCAGTTTTGACTGTACAAATGTCTTCCACAGAACTTATCTTTTATATAGTAAAAACTTTGGAAGTTTAATATTTTTTAATAAGCAAAATGTAAATTCTGAGGAAGACTGTTGTACAGTCAAAACTGTCAATTTAGATTTGCAAATAAAAGACAAATTACATGGTTAAGTGTATATAAAAATAGTTTATTAGCTTTATTGTTATTATACAATCTATTGTAATAATTTACATTGTATTTTAAAATTATATCAACTCTTTAAAAAATGAACCACTTAATATTTTTACTGAATTAAAAAAAACGTTCAGGTAAAAATATATAGTAAGTAGAGTCTTCCATTTATAATGAATTAATTAGAAAGTTCTTACTAGGACAGTAGCCAATCAAGCCAAGGCTGAGAAATAAATTAAAACTGTTGATTCTAATGCAATCAAAAGGAGTGCTGATTGTTTTACTTTTTTTCAGTTTTAAGTAGTTAACCTTGTTTGGATATTGTCTTAATAACAGCTTTCTATATATGTAAGTATAATTAATATACTTTTCAGATTCATCTGTATATAATTTTTATTACAAGTACACTGATGTTTTGACCTGAAGAACAACTGTACAAAAGTCTTCAACAGAGCTCTTCTGTAACCCATGAAAATTTTTATATCAACATATACATACTGCTTTTATTATAAAACAAAGAGAATTTTTTAATGCCCACCAGAGCTATTTGTTTACATAAATGTATAACTCTACAGCATTTTTGATAATAAAAGTATTCTAAAACTGGGACTTATTATGCCAATAAAATATATGTGAATAGAGAAAAAATAGTTGCTAATTTATTATAAAAATATAATAAAATCTTCTATATTATGGTCATCACAAAATTATTTTACACTGCTGGAAAAATATAATTATAGTTAGATATTTACAAAATCATAAAGATGGCATCAATAGATGTAATTTTTGTAGTTTTTTACCATTTGGTACAATATATTTAAATATTATTACAATCTTATTGCATTTATTTTAAGATTCATTCAAATTGGTTTACTTTTTTATATAATGAATGGGATTTCAAAAATGCTGTAGCATAATTAATCACAATAGTGCCAAAGAGTGATAATTATTGACTATTAAAACATAAAGAAATTAATGTGTAATTATTACTGTAAAAAGATAAAAATTCTATAAATAATTAACTATAGTGGAAAGATTTCTACAATAGATATCTAAAAGATAATAATGGAAAAGTTAACACTATTCATGAAGTTTTTCAAATATTGGGTGTTCAGGATTTTTATCAGTTTCCATTCTTGTTTCTTCATTTATATAAAAATAATTAGAGAACAATTTATTACTTAATTTTACTGGGTAAGATAATTTAGCTATGAATCAACTACCTTATAAAAATCCTAAACCCATTTAACACCTGAAAAAAAAATCAGTCTTGGATTTGAACCTAGGTCATAGGAATAGATAGGCAGATGAGTGATTATTAAACAGTCATGATCTTTCTAATTAAAATATATCAATAATAATGATCACGGTCTACTGAAATAATTTTTAATATATGTATTTTTTTTTTTTTGGAATTTACACTATTATTATTTTATCATTTTGTTACTAAGTTAAGATTTTTTCCCATTATAAAATCTCGCCATGATATCATTTGCCAATTGAAGAAACACCATTCTTAAGTTAAGTTAAAATTGATTCTTGAACAATTTATAATAAATGACAATCATACTGTGCTAGTTATTTGATACTAATGTTGTATTTTTCTTCTAAATATAACTCTTCGAAAGAAATACATTTAAAACAGTACGCAGATCGTTATAATATTTTTAAGAACTTTGCAAAAGTTTTAAATGACTATTCTCTTATAACTATAATGCTACATTTATATAGTAGTATTAATGCTGAGATAATTGAGTACTTATAATAATAGTACAAATATATATATATTTAGAAGATGTTTTGGTTAAATCAATCAATTAATAAACAATGTTGGAAAATATTGGGGGAGGGGGGGTCATTTGATTATTAATGTAGAACATATTAACTAAAGTCTGAAGTGAATAATGATCAAACCATATAGCTTTTTATAAAGCAAACCAGGATCAAATCTTAAAACCAAATTATTAATAGTTTCATTATAGCCTACTATAATGATTAATAAATGCAGAAGAACATAACTTATATAATGAATATTTAATTATGTCCATGTTATATATATTTAATACATTGTGCAAAACTTGTGTTGGAATGTACCCTTAGATAATCAAGTAGATTATGAAAAATTATTATGGTAGAAATTACTATATTAATTAGTGCTAACAATAAAAAAATAACCAAATGGTTTAATACTTAGGAGTTCATAAAAACTTCAACCAATGAAAAAGGAAGAATTGTTTCACAAACCATGGATCTCAAGCCCTAGAGTTGCTATTCTATCCCTGCACCAAACTATCAACAGAATCTTATTAGAACAATGGTATTTGATTAATATTGCCAGTGACCATATACCACTATTCAGACCATGTTATTTTTAATTAAAAACACAACCCTTTCTCCCTTAAAGTATCTACAAATGTGAAAATATGTACAAAAACAAGATTTTTCTTTTTCATCATCTTACACTTGATGACATCAGTACAACATAATGCATTACATGACATCAACACAGGATACATTATTCAATTACTTGTGATGGTTTGATTTGGCATAGACTTTAAAAAAATATGTAATTTAACCTACATTTATTTGTATAATATAAAACTAACTTATAAGCAAAATGCTTTAACACTTAATTATAAAAGTTTTTGATATTGCGTTAACACCGTTTTTATGTTTAAAAAAAATTTAATGTAGTAATTTTATTTATTCACAGACAGAATTACTTTAAAATATTTATAATTGATTTATTTAAAGTTAATATTTTATTTTATATTTAAATATTTTTACATGAACAACTAAAGTACAATAATAAAGTGAATAATATAATAGATTGAAATTTAATAATCTGTAATATTAACCCAACGATTGATTGGGACAAATTATTTCATCTTTTGTCCAATTCACCTCCTGGTAAATTTTTTTGTAAGTATTATACATTAAAATGTGTATAAAACAGTAAAATCATGAAAAAAGTGTGAAATTCAAATTTTCTGCTCATACAATAGACATAAGCCACACCCTGATATGTTCATCCATTGTCTGTTGACAAGGCTGTAAAAAATTCAGTGTTTTATCACATTGAAGTTTCCAATGATGCAAAAACATATTTATTTGTGAATTTATTATGGTTTTAGATATTTTTTAAAAATAATTTACACTATATTTATTAGATATCAAGAAATATAAATTATTTAATAACTTATTTTGACTTGAAATACTTTATTTTCAAAAATATAACATTATATTAGCAGCTAATGTAAATATGGCCTGAAGCAAATTAGAAGACAAGCTATGACATAAACAATCTACTTTATTTACAAGTCAAGAAAATATTGTAATTTTACAATAAATATTCAAAAAATTTAAACATTTAAAGCATAATTCATTAGATATAAGATAAATAAATAATTATACATTCCAAATGTTTAAAAATAATAAAAATTAAGAAATATTTTATTGATTTATAAACTGATAATAATCTTTCTAGAAACATGATGTGTAATGTCTTTGATTTGATTATGGTCTTATTTTTTAATATTTACAGAAACAAAATGTGAACATTTAAAATTTATTTCAGTAATAAACAAAAATATCTATCAAATAAAGTCAAATTTGTTATTTTCTGATAAGTAATAAACATTTTATCATATATTTTATGTTGATTTGTGAGACAAAGAAAATGTCAGAAAATGCTAGTCATTTAGTTATAAGAAGAGAAATAGAATATGTGTATATAGATATTTAAATTAATGGAGAAATGCTTATTAATTTTTTTTATATAATTTATTTAAAGTTATTTATTTGCATTTAATGTAAATATTTTGTGTTTTATTTTTGGTGTGCATCTAAGGGTAATACCATGGTCAAAAATTCTATTATCAGGTGTGTGTGTTTCTCTTCATTTATATGATGCATAAAGATCAAATTGTTTTCAAAAGATCACATGGAAATGCCTATGTCAATCAGAGAGGATATATACATATAAAAATGTTCTTAAATGTCCACTGCCACTTGTTAATTGCCCCTGTTATTATCATTGCTAATACTGCTCACTTCTTTCTGTTATTGCTTATTTCTAATGATAAATTTATAAACTTTTATTATGTGTAAGAAATTAATAAACATAAGTTGTTTTAAATTTATTAGAGGTTCACTAACCTTTGAACTGCTCTGCCAATTTGTATCTGGCATGATGTATTTAAAAATATATACCAAATATCATGAGAAGAAATACTTAAAATCAACTTTTACACAATTTATTTAAAATTCCAAGAAATTCTAATTGACTTCATCAAATCACTGTCATTATCCATAAACAACTCTTATAAACAATAGACTAAACTTTTAAAATTTTTACTTCCAAGAGCTAATAGATTCTCTTTTCTATAATCTGCAAAACTTCCCATGTATTTTGTTTTAGATTGATGTTGGACAAACATTCAAGAACATCTTCCAGCTATATTTTAAAAAAAAATAGAACTGCAAATTTTATGTATTATTATTTCTTTTTTTTTTAAAAAAAGCTAAATTTTATGTAATGTATATATAATTTTATTATTGGTATATTATTGTAAAAGTATATTTCAGAATTCTTTCCAAGGGCATGCAAATATAAAGAACAGGTATATCCATTTATTCAATAATTTAAAGTTGTAATTAATAATTTGTGAAGTGCATACTGTACCAGTTGAAAAACGCACCACCTAAACTGCAAGTCCGATCCAAACTCAGCTGAACCAAGACTGAATTCAAACCCAATGCAACAGCTCAGATTAGTAGAAATCTAAATTGATGGCACAGTGCTATGCACCAAGAAACTAGCTCAATGGTTGGTGAGGATCAGAGACCCCTGAACTGCCATTAATATCTGATAATAAATGACTAAAATAATTCTAAATCGAATCATATGTATATGTTCGGGTTACCAACACAGACAGTGATTATTAACATTAAAAAAATTATGAAAGAATTAAGCACTAAGAAACCAAGGGTGTTTAGAAAATATTTAATAATAATAGTTTGTTTTGTTTGAGTTTTAAATAATGATTATATTAATTAATTCTAGTCCTTAAACAAAGTTTATAATTATAATACAAGTGGTGGTCCTTATTATATGCCAATGAATATTACACAATATTTGAAAGTCTATGTCTATGCCCCCAACAAGAAAATAAAAGGCATATAAAGGTATTCATTAGTAAAGGAAATTATTACTCTAATTTTATACGAAAGAATGTGATATTTATTTCACATTCGCAAATCCATTCGTGAAGAGCAAGATACATATTTTAGGGCATAACTTTTAATCTTTATTAGAAAACTTATTTTGAGATATAATGGAAAATTTGTTGGACTTTAATTTAAATCACTTCATCATGAATTACGAGCATCAGAGCGGGCTTTACTGGAACAGAGAGGTAACGGTGCTGATGAATTATGAGCTATAAAGTGAAATTGAAAGACGATGGCTAGTCGATAATCGAAGTCCTATGGCGGCTTGATCTGACAAGTCTTATGCCCTTTGACTAATATGAACAGGAGAGGAAGTGCTTTCTTCCTCGATAATTTAAAATAACAGAAATTATCACCGACCAGCCTAACGAAGTGGAAGATTGCCCTATGTCAGCAACGTTGAAGATGATGACTTACTAGTCACCATTTGAGAACTAAAACCCAATTATAGAATGCTCAATGTGATGACTTGATCAAATGAATTAAAGTCAAATGAGTTTTTAAGTAAAACTATTTTAAAGTATTTGTAAATCATATTAATTATGCCCCAATCATCGTGCTCTTCCTGAATCTTAATAGAAAATAATAAAGTTGAATTAGAATATATTTATTTGATTCCTTTATCGGCCCTTTGCAAAAAACATTTTAAGATTATATTTGAATAATGAACAAATATTAGTAAAATGAGAAAATAGCGGTGGCATAGATTAGAAATGGAGCTAATAATTTATTATTAGCCAATTATAAAAATAACACACATTTAATAATTTCTTTCAACTCGATGATTGATAGAACTGTATAAATCTAGTTCTAATGGGTGAGAATTATTATCAGAGTTAATATTATATTTTCTACATAAGGCAAATAGAACAAAGGAGTTTATCGAGTCGAAAGATTGTTGGCATATAATTAAAATAACAACATTAATAAATTACACAAATATATATATACATATAATAAATGAACTGCCAAGTAAGAAAAGAGAAAGTTTAAAGACTAGAGGTTGAGAGAACTACGATATAAATTTACAGTAGCATGAATAAAAGGTTTTATAAAGATTGTTACATTAAAGAATAAAAGAGCTCTAAAAGGGAGTGTAAAGTAAAGTTCGAAACTGGCCAGAAAAATTAAGGTTCATTTGGAAACATATTACCCAATTCTTCCGGGGCTGGTTCTTAGTTTACACGTCCAGGTTGGTAAAAAACATAGGCACCATTTGGTCGATTACTTGAACAGCATTTTAGTGGTTTTTTATAATTTTAGCAGCATGATTGGTCCGGAAAAGATTCAGCAGCCTCATTGAAGATTGTTAGAGGACTTCAGGAACCGATAGCCAGATTCCTGATGTTTAGCCTCTTACCATGATCGAAACACTATTTAAAACGCACAGAGTTTACTGTACTTCTCTACAACAAAGCTGGCTTCTCTTCTCCAAACTTTTCAGAGCTATATATCTATCCTCTGATGCCTTCAGGCTAGCACTTCTTTCATTATCAATGTTTTTAGATTTACTGGTTGTTTTTAGATACATTCCTTCGATAAGGCTTTCAAACTCATTAACTTGAATTCATTTTCTAATTAGAAAATGAATTCTTAAAATCAGAAATGATTTTAATTAGGGAATCCTTATCTTTTTTTCTAATTAATAAACTTTAACTGTTGTTTTTGGAAAGGGAATATCTGAAAGCTTATCGAAAGAATGTAGCTTTTAATCAATAAAATTTTAACAAATTATTTAAAAGTAAAAAAAAACATTCCCGATGCAATGAAACTTTCAAACAATTATATATATTTAAAATTTACAAATATATACGCACAATCCACACAGTTATAATATATACATTCATGAATATTTCTATCATGAATTTTTTAATAGCATTGATTAATTGTAAACTGAAACTAATTAATTTTAGTATGCATTTATAAAATAAGTTTCCTTTATGGAAATTAGTGTGGACTGAATGTATAAAGCCCCATTGCATCGGAAATTTAAGGTTAGTATTATGTGTTTGAAGTGGGCTTATGGCTAGATGTCATGAAGCTAGGATCGAACTCAGATCTGACTGCTTCAATACTCATTACATAAGTAATATATATTAAGGCTATAACCTTAAAACTATGTCCTAACATGTGACAGTAGGGACCTCTACAAATCTAAACACAAAATTAATGACTTATCTTTTAATTAAAGTCATTAATCTTGTGTTTAGATTTATAGAGGTCCCTACTGTTACATTTTAGGTGCATAGTCTTAAGGTTATAGCCTTAATATATATTACTTATTCAATAATTCTAAAACTATAATACAAATAGCATATTCATATTGTGTGAACGAATTAACCTCTGATGAATGAGATTGAATTTAACAAAGATTATATGATTTAAAAAAATTATATTTTATGATAAGTTTTTTATTTATTAGTTATTTATATGTTTTTGAGGGTGAAGTGAATTTTGGTGATTAATAATCATTCCTTAGTAAAATAGTAGAGATGATGTATATCTCAATTTGCATAGATAATATTTATGTTTACAAATAGTTGCTGTTTTCTTTTTGCCATATATATATATATATATATATTAAGAGATGAAGCATTCCTCTTAATTATGGTAAAGAAGTATCTGTATGCATGTTTTGTAGTAAAGCCACTGGAAAAATTGGTAATAACATATGGAATCACTGCTGTACTATTTTGATAGTATTTGTAGAAATATATTTGAAGTTTAATCACAGTAAATGATATTTAGAAGAGTTAAGTTTAAATTATTTGAATCACCCACCTGAGAAAACATATTCATGATTTTATTTGAAAAAAATATCTCATAATAAGCAATTTTAGGTTTAATAACATATAATCTTTGTTATTATTTAAGTAGAATATAGTTATTATTATTATTATTATTATTATTATTATTATTATTATTATTATTATTATTATTATTATTATTATTATTATTATTATTATTATTATTATTATTATTATTATTATTATTATTATTATTTTTATGTGTCAAAGCATTGGCCAGAAAGTGAACCCTGGGACAACTGCTTGTAAGGCAGCTGTGCTGACCACTCGGCCACAACGCTTGACAGAATTAATATAGTTGATAGGATAAATATTGTACCTAGGAAAGCTGCCTCCACATGTAGAAATATTGCAATTTTTTAATGCTATTTATAAGAAGCTGCAAATAATAAATGCAACCAATTATATTCTAACTTAATTTTATATTATTATTATATATTTTTATTTATTAATGTAAATAAAATATGAATTTATTTATTAATTAAACTTGGCTTTCATTTTGTTTAATAAGATTATATAACTTATCATTTTTTTATTGGTCATGCATTAATTATAACTTTGATAGCATATATAACTAATTTACATTTACCCTAAGATATTTAAATAAACATCAAGTTAATTAGAAGAATGATTAAATACATATTAAGCCATAATGACTTTGAAGAAATTATATAAATTTACTCATAGTTAATTATAGCTATATTTAAAGTTAGGTTATTATTTATAATATTTAGTTATTGAATGTAGTTTGATCTATGAATTACATTAGTGGTTATTTTGTTCAGTCACAATATTGACAACACATCAAGATTATTATTGAAATTAGTATTGTTTAAGTGTTGACTGCTTTCATGTCTTTATATTTTAAAGCTTATTTAAAATAAATTAATAAAATAGTAATAGAATTCTTTAGTATTTTTCTTATGTACCGGACCATACTCCCTGCGGAATTCTTTTCCTAATCTTGCACTGAGCATGAAGTGATCAAGATTCAACAGGTAAAGAAATGGATATCAATTTAGCCGATTGTCTGTACTCATGTGTATTGGTACTTCTAGCTAAATTGATAGAAAGAGTGGATTGACAGGACTCTTCCAGTTAAAAAACACCCTTTAGTTGATATCTTATTTGAATGCCCGAATATTGAGAACAATGGCAAGTACACACCTTTGAAAAATCTATTTACAAAATAGACCTTTGCGCGCCACTTCTAGAAAAGAATCTAAAAAATGAATTTTTCACCCTCCTAGAAGGGTGTGCAATACCATATGTTCAGCGGAGCATAAGAATAAGATATAACACCCCGGTAGAGCGATATCCCTTTGTGGCTAGCTCAGTCACTCTACATCTAGGGTCTTCAAATGGGTAAGTTAAATGATTATTACAGGTATGTGGTTGATAAGGAAAGAACACATTTTATCGATATAACTAATACTATAAAAACGAAACAAGTTTAATAATGTGATTAAATATTTATTTAGTCCCAAATACCCATTACCGTTTCATATAAATGATGATATAATAACAAAATACTAAATAATTAATTATCCCAAATATATATAGATTTTCAAGGCGTTTAAATAGATAAAATCCAAATTTAAATAAAAACAATAATAATTCCCTAGAACTATTGACAATGTTTATAAGTAATGGAAGTGGTCTGAGCTCCTTTTACCCAATAGAAATAAATTTTAATTTGTGTGATTTGATATACAGATATGAGATTTTCGGTCATACAGGCATACGCTTTTACTGATAACTTTAAAACCTTGTTATTGATAGGAAATATAATAATAAAAACTATGCATATTTGCACAATGAAATATATCACTAATTTTATATTTTCAACAAGTCAATGTGTTGCGTTGGCTCAGATACCCTATCGTACTCACCATAAGGTACTGTATCTATTTCTGTTTTGCCAAAGATAAATTTCTATACATGTATATACGTGCAGCCCAATTATACTCTTACTATTATTTAAATATAAAGTTATTAGAGTACTTTCTTGCAGGGAATCTATAATATATCAATCCCTTCTTACACTCATCGTGAGGTGTAGCAGTCACAAAAAAAAATAACTTAAAAAGGATATCCGGTTAAATACATTTTTAGATATTCAGCATGAGATATCGTATTTACCGAATATAATAAGCGAATGTACGCATACACATATATATACATGCATCTTTGTTGAAAATACTAATTTGAAATAGAAAAATTCACTCAAAGGATTTAAGTAAAAGCTTTACCATTTATGACCGCAATAACCGTAAATTTATACATATGCGAGAGACTCTCATTTTTAAATGATAAATAATAATAACAAAAAAAAATATATATATCCAATCGGAAATAGAAAAGTTAATGATTTCAATGTTAATAAATATCTTAAAATAAACTTATATCTGCGTCTTCATTCTTCTCCTCTGGGCTGAGTGGGCTTCAAGTTAACTGGCTGTGTGGTGACGATTTCTTCCATTTAGTAAGGCGGCACTGGTCATCCTCCTGGGCGGTTGGAATTGGCGTGGTCACATCTGGGCAGCTTAGGACAGAGAAAGGGCGGTGCACTGACTAGTTGTCTACCCCACGGTCATTTTGCCGGAATCTCTAGTATATTGCTTCATATCCTCTTTTTTTATATATCTAAATAGTAACGAGGATTATTTAATAAATTTTCATAGGCTGTCTCCAATAGTTATTCGAATCCACAAAGACAAGAGTTCTTAAAAGAACTGTATAAAAGATTTGTTCTAACGAATGTCACTAATAGTACTATTCATAAATGACTCTCTAAGTAGCTGATCGCTTGGAGAATTCTGGAGCAACGAACAGAATGACTTGCCCAGAATGGCTGCCAACGAAAGACTGAATCTCACTGCCCTGATCAAACTATATCAATCCCACTAGCCCCCTGAGAAGCATGAATCAGCCAATCCTTTCAATTTATCTTATCATTTAGATTATAACATTCCTTATTGATTACTCAGACCACTTGCTCACAAAATCAATTCAAAAGAATTTTTAAAAAGATAACAGTTTAATTAAAGCATTATCAAACATTTTGCTTTTGATCAGATTTTTGCACAAGCAATTAACATTCTTAGTTTACAGAATAAAATTAGTTTTTAGAAAAGTAATTAAAAAAAAAAATATGTACAATTATATTGGAACAATTGCTTTTCTCTATTTGAATTTTTCAGAGAAAGCCAAATACATAAAATAACATATCATAAGACGTATACAAAAAGGAAATATAAAACCAAAAAAATACATGAGTTTACTACAATATTTTCTATGTCAATTTCATATTATTTAAATTGGTGTGTGTGGGTATTTTAATGCTCGGACCACTCCATTACTAAAATAGCACATTTATATATTTGTTGTGCTTAATATCTACAAATTCATAAATGTATCTGCTGTAATATTCTTTACAGCAGATTTTGTGCATGGACATTTGATAATGCCTGGCACAATACCCCCTCTCCAATGAGACTTTTAAATGGGTATGACCATTTAAAGTCTTAAGATTTTATTATGAACTATACATGTGAGATGATCTCTAAAGCATCCTGGATGCTATGGTATGGGTTTTAGTGCCCGAGCATTGTATGTGCCCTTTATTCCCTGTTCTGTTTTAATCCAAAAAGCATTATTCCCACTGCAGTCCACAATTTCAAAAGGGCCTTCATAAAGGTTAAAAAATTTTTTACACTGGAACTTTTCTGGAATGCTCACATGAGGCGTTCTGACCATCACTCTATCCCCTACCTTGAATTGGTAGTTTTGCGTGCTGTGTTTCCTTTTGTTTCTTCTGAGACTCATCTTATGCATCTGGGCTTGAGCCTTTTTTTTATCTAATTCCATGTCAATTGTTTTGTCTCTGCTCCCTGGGAAATTTGCCTTGAAGAGTTTTGGTACGAATTTTCCAAAATGTAGCTGTGTTGGAGGAAATACAGTGGATTTCCGATCTAGACCAATTTATATAATTTAGTATCTGAGGTAGCTGTTTTACCCATCCCTTGTGGTTTGTTGGTAAGTATGTACGAAACAGCCTTCCCAACTCTCGCATAACTCTTTCACAAGGATTACTTTGGGGGTTACGGATCGATGTAAGTACGTGTTTAACTTGCTGCTTAGTAACCCATTTGTTCCATTCTTCTGATACAAATGGGGTTCCGTGGTCTGTCAGGATCGTTTCTGGTTTCCCAACTGTGTTAAAATGTGAGGACTCTAGAACTTTTATAGTTTCACGTGTTGTAGTTCTTGCTAAAGGGTAGGCTGCCACAAATTTGGAGAAAAGGTCATATACAACGAGTAAATATCTTTTTCTATTGAAGGGTGGCAGAGGACCATAAAAATCCATGGCCATTATTTCCTTTGAGTTGTTAGGGATGATTGATTTCATTGGAGTTGTGTATGCTCTATTCAGTGGTTTTGCATGCTGGCATATTTCACATTTGTTCAAAATCTTTATTATGTCCCGGTGCATTCCAGGCCAATAGAACCAGCGCTTGAGGCAATATTCAGTTTTTGGGGTTCCATAATGTCCATATAATCGGTGAATGTAATCAGTGAGAAGGCCCCGAATGGCTGGTGGTACCATCACTCTCCATTCATCAATGTCTTCTTGAATTTGGTAATATAAAACCTCCTTTTCTATCTTGTATCGGCACTTCTTACCTGGCAAGCTGTCATCCTTCTGAGGAGGTTGTGTATACAGTGTTATGATCCGGTTTAAGTCCTTATCTTCATGCTGTCTCTTTGACATTTGTTTTAGATGTTCCTCTATGTCTTTGTCCTTACATGATATGCTCATCATGTATGCATGATCTATCTTCAGGTGTTGTTGTTGTTGAGTTTGAATGGGATGACGACTGAGGATGTCAGCCACCACATTCTCAGCTCCTTTGCAATGTTTCACCGTATAATTAAACTCTTGGAGAAACAAACTCCAGCGAACTAGTCGGCTATTAGTGAGATAGCTGTGATTTAGAAATTGAAGACTCTTGTGGTCCGTAATTACTATCACTTCAGAGCCTAGTAGCATAGGGCGAAATTTTTCAAATGCCCATACAATTGCAAGGGCTTCTTTTTCTGTAACTGTGTAATTACGTTCAGGTCCTTTCAACAACCTGCTTATGAAGTACAGGACCCCTATCTGTCCATCTTGCTGAACTTGGGATAGTGTGACACCCAATCCATATGCACTGCTATCAGTTTGGAGTATAAAGGGTTTGTCGAAGTCTGGGTATGCCAGCACTACTTGTTTTATGAAACTCCTCTTAATCTCAGCAAATGCTTCCTCTTGTTCACTGGTCCAGTTCCAACGGGTATCTTTCCTGAGTAATCTTAATAAAGGTTCCATTCGGTCAGCAAATTTTTCACAGAATCTGTTGTAAAAGTTGCATAGTCCTAAAAAGGACCGAATGTGCTTTCGAGTTTTAGGTACAGGGAAGTCATTTATTGCACTGATTTTATCAGGGTGAGGTTTGATTCCTGTTTGTCCCACCAAATGACCCAAAAATTCTATCTCCTCAGAGATCAGTATACTCTTTTTCAGATTGATTTTGATTCCTTTAGCTTCACACTCTGCAAAAAATATTTGTAAGTGTTGGAAGTGTTCTTCCAGAGATGTGGATGCTACTACGACGTCGTCCACATATATTGTTAAAATTTTCTTGATTTCCTGAGACAAAACTTGGTCCAGACATCGTAATAAACCTGCACCGCTATTAACTAAGCCAAAAGGCATTCGATTAAATTGATATGTGTGGCTTCCATATCTAAAAGCTGTGTATTTGCGATCTGTGTGATGTAATTCTATCTGCCAGTAGCTGGCAGTTAAGTCAAATGTGGAAAATATTATTTTGTCTTTAAATTTCATGAGTAATTCTTGCATACGAGGTGGAATAGTACAATCTGGTATTGTCGCCCTGTTAAGTTGGCGTGCATCAAGGCATAACCGCACGGATCCATTTTTCTTTCTGACCACCACTAGGGGGTTACAGTATGGGGAAAAGCATTTATCAATGATGCCCCATTCCAACATTTGTTCCAGCTGTTTCTCCACCTCCTTCTTAAATTTGTGTGGTATGGGGTAGGATCGCGCTTGGAACGGTTCTCCTGGTTTCAATCTGATTCTTTGTTTATATCCTTTAATGAGCCCAGGACTATCAGAAAATATGTTTTTATAAGTATAAAGCATAGATTTGAGTTTTTCTGTCTCAGTGGCAGAAGTCAGTTTTGCTCCATTTGCCTTTTCTTCCATCAGCTCCATGTCCAGTTGTGTCATACAACATGCCTCAGTATCATCATGTAAGTGAGGTGTTAGCATTTCAATTTGTTTGTCATTGCACACTACCAGCTGATGTTCATAATCCAAAATGCATCTGTTTTTGTGTAGGAAATCTGAACCCAACACAACTTCATGGATAAGACTGGTCATTATTAAGAACACTTGGTATACCATCTTATGCTGTATGTGCATCTGTACCCAAATTTGCTTAGGCAGAAGTTTTGCTTTCCGGTTGTTTGCTAATGTTATTTGTGCTGTCTTCAAAGGTAAGATTTCTATGCTTGGGTTTTTTGCTACAATGCGGTGGTATAGATCTTCTGATATTACAGATATTTGACTGCCCGAATCCAGCATGGCCGTGACTTCAAGTCCCTCCATTGTCAGACTGATCTCAGGACAACTTTGAGGAGCATATTCAGGCACTCTATCTTCCCATGAACATATCAAGTTTGATATTTCTTTGTCCATATTAGCCCATGGTTTTATGATGTGGCCACAGAACTCTTCATTTTTGTTCCTGTTTGTGTGATTGGTATGTTTATCTTCCCAAACATTTGCTGATAGCCTATATTGTTGGCTCATGTCTATCTCATTTAATAATTCATCCATTTGTTGCACTGAATTTGTGCTTGTGGTGAGCACCATTTGTTCAACATGAAGTGGCAAATTATGGCGGATTATCCTGACTATTCGCCCCTCTGATATGTGGCATGCTTTCAGTGTCTGAAGTCTAGCTGCCTGTCTTCTGAAAAATTTCGAATAATTTTCGCCAGTATTCTCTTTATATTTTTCCTGCATGACTTGTTGCAGGATCATATCTTGGCACTGCTCACTCCAAAAACTTTTTAACAATACCTTTTTATAATCCTCAAATGTTTTGGGATGGTGGAACAAGGACTGCCACCATGTTAGAGCATCGCCATGGAGGTGATTTTAGGCAATTGCCAGTTTACCAAAGTCATTAATTTGATTCACTTGGAAATATGTTTCTAAGCTTTTAATATGCTCGATAGGGGCTTCATCTGTTTGTCCCTCAAATATCTTTATTTTTAAAAATTGGTTTATATTGCAAGAGTAAGATTGTCCCTTTTCTCTTTCGTGTATCTCATTTTTAAAGCTATAAAATCTTGTTTCGATTTCCTTTGACATTTCACGTTTGAACTCCTCCATTCTTTGGTTCGTGTATGCAGTGTTTTCCGAGAGTTGTTGAGTCAGTTCATTTATCTTTTGTGGTATTCTGGCCATTTCTTGTTTTATATACACTAACGTTTCTTCCATTATGTTTTATTTTTAAACACGCAGTACACCGCGCACCTAACTCTGCCTTATTCCAATCGCCGATTATGTGTCTTTTCTACGCCCTGTTCCAACCACTCCGCCCATGTCCACCTACGTCTATCTAACCTTATTTATAGATAGTAAAAAAAAATCAAGTTTAACGTACGAAACTCTATTTCGCTATGCTAGTATAAAACACATTTTATTATACCCATTCTTTTTAAAAAAAAACAAAACAAAAACATCTTCAAGTATAAGTTATTTTAAATATTACACAATTTTGAAAAACGGGTCTTATACTTATATCTAAAATGTCTATTTTCTCTCTCTTTCAAAACAAAACAAGAAAACAACAAATTCAACTGTAAGTTATTCTAAAAATATTACGCTATAATAACCTATTACTTTTATTTGTAAAACCTCCGACCATTTATATACGCATATCTACAGCGTGTGACCTACTTTCCTCCACTCATTCGTTTAATAATTTTTATATAGTTTATTTCTATTTTAATTACACATGAGACGTCAGTTTTTACTCAGTTTAAAACGGCAACTTTATTTATCTAATAAAATGTTAGCGACTCTGTTTAAAGTGAAAATTGTTAAGCAATTATTAAGATGAAAGAATCAATACTCTATATAACAAAATATCAACGTCAATATATTACATGTATACTTATTTAAAATAACTTCGAAGTCTATTTTATTTATCCGGTATATTTATAGAATAGAGTGTGAGCATTTGATTTATTGCTAACAATTTGAATCATAAATATATATTAAATATCCGTCGCTACAAAGAATAAACTATCATTTTGGAACTGCAACTTTCTGAGTAAAATATTTTTAATTAACTAAGAATATCTTCAAAAAAATATATATAGCAAACTAAGCGTGTTCATTTGTACGGCCTATTAATTACACTATATATTTAGAAAAAAAAACAACTAACGATCAAACTTTATATAACTTCTCATATTTAACATTTAATTTAGTTTTTATTTCACCTAGATAGAGTTTATATATACCTACGGCACGTAAATTATTTTTACCGTTATTTACACATTTCTATAATTTAACTTGTTCTTTCCTTAATTGTACCATTTTTACATTTAAAACACGTTGTGCGCCAGTTTTACTGTACCGGGCCATACTCCCTGCGGAATTCTTTTCCTAATCTTGCACTGAGCATGAAGTGATCAAGATTCAACAGGTAAAGAAATGGATATCAATTTAGCCGATTGTCTGTACTCATGTGTATTGGTACTTCTAGCTAAATTGATAGAAAGAGTGGATTGACAGGACTCTTCCAGTTAAAAACACCCTTTAGTTGATATCTTATTTGAATGCCCGAATATTGAGAACAATGGCAAGTACACACCTTTGAAAAATCTATTTACAAAATAGACCTTTGCGCGCCACTTCTAGAAAAGAATCTAAAAAATGAATTTTTCACCCTCCTAGAAGGCTGTGCAATACCATATGTTCAGCGGAGCATAAGAATAAGATATAACACCCCGGTAGAGCGATATCCCTTTGTGGCTAGCTCAGTCACTCTACATCTAGGGTCTTCAAATGGGTAAGTTAAATGATTATTACAGGTATGTGGTTGATAAGGAAAGAACACATTTTATCGATATAACTAATACTATAAAAACGAAACAAGTTTAATAATGTGATTAAATATTTATTTAGTCCCAAATACCCATTACCGTTTCATATAAATGATGATATAATAACAAAATACTAAATAATTAATTATCCCAAATATATATAGATTTTCAAGGCGTTTAAATAGATAAAATCCAAATTTAAATAAAAACAATAATAATTCCCTAGAACTATTGACAATGTTTATAAGTAATGGAAGTGGTCTGAGCTCCTTTTACCCAATAGAAATAAATTTTAATTTGTGTGATTTGATATACAGATATGAGATTTTCGGTCATACAGGCATACGCTTTTACTGATAACTTTAAAACCTTGTTATTGATAGGAAATATAATAATAAAAACTATGCATATTTGCACAATGAAATATATCACTAATTTTATATTTTCAACAAGTCAATGTGTTGCGTTGGCTCAGATACCCTATCGTACTCACCATAAGGTACTGTATCTATTTCTGTTTTGCCAAAGATAAATTTCTATACATGTATATACGTGCAGCCCAATTATACTCTTACTATTATTTAAATATAAAGTTATTAGAGTACTTGCTTGCAGGGAATCTATAATATATCAATCCCTTCTTACACTCATCGTGAGGTGTAGCAGTCACAAAAAAAAAAAAAACTTAAAAAGGATATCCGGTTAAATACATTTTTAGATATTCAGCATGAGATATCGTATTTACCGAATATAATAAGCGAATGTACGCATACACATATATATATACATGCATCTTTGTTGAAAATACTAATTTGAAATAGAAAAATTCACTCAAAGGATTTAAGTAAAAGCTTTACCATTTATGACCGCAATAACCGTAAATTTATACATATGCGAGAGACTCTCATTTTTAAATGATAAATAATAATAACAAAAAAAAATATATATATCCAATCGGAAATAGAAAAGTTAATGATTTCAATGTTAATAAATATCTTAAAATAAACTTATATCTGCGTCTTCATTCTTCTCCTCTGGGCTGAGTGGGCTTCAAGTTAACTGGCTGTGTGGTGACGATTTCTTCCATTTAGTAAGGCGGCACTGGTCATCCTCCTGGGCGGTTGGAATTGGCGTGGTCACATCTGGGCAGCTTAGGACAGAGAAAGGGCGGTGCACTGACTAGTTGTCTACCCCACGGTCATTTTGCCGGAATCTCTAGTATATTGCTTCATATCCTCTTTTTTTTATATATATCTAAATAGTAACGAGGATTATTTAATAAATTTTCATAGGCTGTCTCCAATAGTTATTCGAATCCACAAAGGCAAGAGTTCTTAAAAGAACTGTATAAAAGATTTGTTCTAACGAATGTCACTAATAGTACTATTCATAAATGACTCTCTAAGTAGCTGATCGCTTGGAGAATTCTGGAGCAACGAACAGAATGACTTGCCCAGAATGGCTGCCAACGAAAGACTGAATCTCACTGCCCTGATCAAACTATATCAATCCCACTAGCCCCCTGAGAAGCATGAATCAGCCAATCCTTTCAATTTATCTTATCATTTAGATTATAACATTCCTTATTGATTACTCAGACCACTTGCTCACAAAATCAATTCAAAAGAATTTCTTAAAAAGATAACGGTTTAATTAAAGCATTATCAAACATTTTGCTTTTGATCAGATTTTTGCACAAGCAATTAACATTCTTAGTTTACAGAATAAAATTAGTTTTAGAAAAGTAATTAAAAAAAAAAAAAAAGTACAATTATATTGGAACAATTGCTTTGCTTTATTTGAATTTTTCAGAGAAAAGCCAAATACATAAAATAACATATCATAAGACGTATACAAAAAAAGGAAATATAAAACCAAAAAAAATACATGAGTTTACTACAATATTTTCTATGTCAATTTCATATTATTTAAATTGGTGTGTGGGTATTTTAATGCTCGGACCACTCCATTACTAAAATAGCACATTTATATATTTGTTGTGCTTAATATCTACAAATCCATAAATGTATCTGCTGTA